>PVKM010035572.1:0-15125 GCA_004027735.1 Carollia perspicillata | reverse complement strand
ATGAACTAAAGTGGGGGAATATGGGTGGGAGGGGGTGTGCAGGGTGGAGGGGAATGAAGGGGGGAAATGGGACAACTGTAATAGCATAATCAATAGAATATGTATATTTTTTATTTTATTTATTTATCTTTAGAGGGTAAGGGAAGGAGAAAGAGTGGGAGAGAAATATCAATGCATGGTTTCCTCTCATGCGTGTCCCCTGCTGGGAACTGGCCCACAACCCAGGCATGTTCCCTGACTGGGAATCAAACCTCGATCCTTTGGTTCACAAGCCCGCGCTCAATCCACTGAGCTACACCAGCCAGGGCTCAAGAAAATATATTTTTAAAAAATCCAACTGTACAACTGAGGAAAGTGGGGCTCTGAGAAGTTCAGTTATAGGTCCAAGGTCACACAACTAGTAAATGTGGAGTAGTGATTTTGAACCTTAGTTTTCTGGCTTCAGAGCTTAAACTTTTGATGAATACACATGTTTGGGCAAACACACAAGGAGGGGTCTGGTTTAAGTTTTATAGAGAGTAAATTTTGTTGGGGCAGGGATCTAGAAGCGTTAAGTGCACACTCAATTGTAAAAAAAAAATGCACGTTGAAGTAAAACTTCAACTAGTGCTATACGGTAAACAGCAGAGCCCCAAGTACTCTAAGCCCAAGGGCAGGGACTTGGAAGGAAAGGTCAGCCTTCTCTGCAGGAAGCTTTGCCAAAGCCTCAAGAACAATAAATTGGTTAATTCCTGGGGCAGCCCTAGATGGGCCAAGCTAGGAGTTGAAGAGAGGCAGAGTAGCCAGGCAGGCCCAACCAAGAAACCCCAGTGGTTGTTTGCAAGAGAAGCTGGGGTGCAACTGGTAACAAAGTAGGCTGTATGTGGGCCTCAGGCCAGTTGCATCCCACTCTGAGGGATCAAGAGGACTCGCAGGAAGGCTTTGCCTTAGTATTGGGTTGGCCAAAAAGTTCATATGGTTTTTTTCATAAAAGACACATTTTTCATGTTCACCAATAACTTAATTAATTTGGGTATTTTGAGTATGTCGGCTATCTCCAGCTGCTAAACATCTTCCATTGCGTAAGGTGGCCCCATAGCAAAGATTTGACCAAAATGTCAATAGCACAAGAAATTTCGCAAACCACTTTTGACACATTCAGTCAGTCACAGCACCTTCTCCATACAGTGCACAAGTCTTTTTTTTGCATTTCAGCTGCGTTTTTACCTTTCTTGAAAAAATAAAGCATAATATGCCAATCTTCTTACATCTTCAATACTAAAATGGCTGTACAAAAATTCACCAATTTTGATGTTTTTTAATGCATATCGATTTGACAGCTGTTACAATACAATAACAAAAAATTGTTTTGAATGAGGTTTAAAGACAGGTAAGCACTTCTAGAGCAGTGGTACAGAGGGACTTTTTGGCCAACCCAATATTTCTTCGCCTTTTCCCTCCTAGAGGGGCTGTTATCACTCTAGCATCCCTCTTCTTCAATATAGGGGTGCTCTCTCTCTGGGATTCCTCCTTTCCTTTATCGCTGGAGGTCAATGACCCTAGACTCTAGAGTTAGAGAGGGAAAGGGAGAAAGAGAGGAAGAGAAACATCAATGTGTGGTTGCCACTTCAGCGCCTCCCGCTGGACACCTGGCCCACAACCCAGGCATGTGTCCTGACTGGGAATCAAACTGGCGACCCTTTGGCTTGCAGTCTGGTGCTCAACCCACTGGGCCACACCAGCCAGCGCAAGAGTTCCCCACCTTTTTAAGGGTCTCAGACAGAAGGCACCGCTCTAAGTTGCCTGTCATGCAAGAGGGCTGTATGGGCCCCTCCCGCCTCGATGATGGAGGGGTTCTCTCAAGCCCTCCACTTCAATCTCGGAGTGGTCCTCAAATTCTACTTCAACAATGCCCGGCTTTAGGCCCAACCGCACCCCTCCGGCGACCAGAGGCCAGCTCCACGGAAACTAAAGCATCGCAACTCCGTGAAGGTATCGCGAGAGGCGCGGAGGCCAACGCGGCCTGGAAGAGGAGGAACGAGGGCGGGAACAAAGAGCTAAGTGGGAGGAGTCTGGCCGCTTCCGAGGTCGAGGCAGAAGACCATCCCTCCCACAGCGCCCCCGCGTGACTGCGCTTTACATAACCGAGGCCTCGCGCGTCATGAGTGGCGTACACCAGCCAGACCGAATCAGAGTCCTTAGGAGCTCCGTGTTCCGCCTCTTCCTGCTTGATGGACGTTGAGATGACCAGTGAACGGGCGCTCAGCGCCGCCGCGCCCGCCCCGGTCCAGCCGCACTCGCCCGCCCTCCCGCCTGCCGCAGCCCGCAACCTGCTGCCGCCGCCGTCTCCGCCGCCGCCGCCGCCGCCTCTGCCAGGTTGTGCTTCAGACTGTCAGATAAAGCGGCGGGCTGAGCCGGCGGGGCGGCGAGCACGGCCCGGGCCGGACATGGCGGCGCTCTACGCCTGCACCAAGTGCCACCAGCGCTTCCCCTTCGAGGCGCTGTCTCAGGGGCAGCAGCTGTGCAAGGTGCGCGGGCTGGGGCGGCGGCCGGGAACTGGGACGCTGGAGGCGCGGCCCGGAGCCCAATATTCTGCGGGAACGCTCGGCAGGGTCCCCTGGGCAGGGCGTGGCAGGCCCGCCTAGCTGAGGAGCCGCACCCGCCCCGCAGGGGGCTGGCGGGGCAAGTCGGGGAGTCCGGGACCCCGTCCAGGCCCCCTTGGCTGGCGTGTCCGGCTGCTTAGCAACCGCGAGGGATTGTTCTCGGACCCTGTGAAGTCGGGGGAGGGAACAGCCGGACCCCTGCTTGGCTCCAGCCAGCCGCGCTGGAGATCCTTTTTCTTGGGCTAGCTGGCTTCCCCGCCGCCGGGTTATGTCTGATTGCAGACTGAGGGACCCCTGGCCCCGCCTGGGACTGAGCTCCAGAGTTGGGTGCTGCCTGAGAGGAGCGTCTCGAACTCGATCGCCTCACTGACACTTTTGAGCCACTCCTCTCAGAGTGGAGAGACTTTTTAGAAAAGGCGCACAGTCAGGCGCACGAAGCAAAAGGATGATTTTTCAACATCCAGTTGGTGACCTTCGGTCCCCATCCTAACCAGCTGTTGGTCAGTTTTTACCCCTGAAGATCCAAGTTCTCCTTTTTGGTTAAGTTGCTTTATCCGGCTTCGATTTAATTGCATAGAAGGGGTGTGTCAGGCGACAGTTAAAAGTCATCAAACCGGCCTTAAAAATTAAATTACAGTATATATAATATGTATATGTAGTTAAAGGAAGTTATGTATATATAAAAAGCAATAATAATTTTAACCCAGCAGTTTCATTTCATAAGTGAACCTGCTCAAAAATCACACAGTTGCAGAGGCAGAACTGGATTAGAACCCAGGGCTTTTGACTCCCATCCCCGTCTAAAGCCAATTCATGCATGTCTTTGTTTTACAGTAAATGACTACAGAGTAGTTCCATATAAATTCTGATTTATCTCCTACATCAATGCAGGGCAGTGATGCCAATACCTTAGAGGAAAAAAATAAAGCCCAAAAAGTTTGAGTGACTCAAGCACAGTGACCAGTAGTACCCAGGTCTATTGAGTACTGAAGACCATTTCCATTTCTGACTGCCTTTTAAAATGATATCCCCCTTTCATTTCAGGAATGTCGGATCGCACACCCTGTTGTGAAGTGCACCTACTGTAGGACTGAGTACCAGCAGGAGAGGTACAGTTTTTGTCCTCCATGAAAAATGTTAATAGGCTTTTTTCCTCTTAAAATCTGTAATCAGTGGCATTTCAATGTACAGACGTGCAGTCAATTGCATTTTCTACAGATTCTGCAGTTTTTTATTTTAACACATTGATGGGTATAAAACACACGTTTCCTAGTTATGCATTGATGGCTTACATTTTTTAAATTAACTTTTCTTCAGATCCTTGATCAATTTATATTGTGGTTATGATCTGCATGGCACTCAGCAATGAGACTAGCACACGAGCTTCACATGGCAGTGTGTTTATATACAGAATTTGAAGAATTTATAAGCTAAAAGAAGATACTTTTGGAAATGTGACAGTCCTGATAAAGGGCTTGTTAGCCTTAACCATATTTGAAAGTCATTTGCCTTTACACTTGCCTTGTGTGAATCTCATTTTAAGGTATGAAAAACGCTTAGGGGTGAGTGAACACACATCTTTGGGGGGCATTTTTGATGTAGTAAGTGGTTTATGGGTATGGTAAGTTCAACTTTTGTGGAATTGCACCTGTAATTGTGCCATTCCACAAAATCTCTGTGTGTTGGTCTCAACACAAAATCTCAACACAAAATTGTCTGACCAACTGACAATTCCACATTGCAATCTCTCAATGTAGTGCCTTAAGCATGGTGGGGTCTATTTAGTAGCTCACACATGGAAACATGCGGAATATACCAAGAAGCTATACTTTTTAGCTTTTATATTTAGGTTTAGGATCGATCCATCTTTAATTTTTGGGTGTGGGGTGAGATACGAAGTTTGATCCTTAATTCACACCATACATACAAATAATTCAAGATGGATCATGGCAACATTTTTACTTTCCGTGGTTTTTTTTTTAATTTTTATTTTAATTGTTGTTCAAATACGGTTTTCTGTCTTACTTTCCATGTTTTTTAAGATGTTAAAACATTTGTATGTATTGATATATATCCTACCCCTTCAGTAATAAATCTAAGTGTACACCAAAATGTTCGGTGACACAGAAGCACTGATGCTAATCCTCTTTGTAGAGCTCTCTCAATGTACTTCACCTCTTTTTTTTTGTCTTTTTTTGTCTTCATATGATTGTTCTTTTTCTTTAGATTTTATTTATTTATCTTAGAGGGAAAGGGAAGGAGAGAGGGAGAGAAACATCAAGGTATGGTTGCCTCTCGTGCTTTGTCCCCTGCTGGGAACTGGCCTGCAACCCAGGCATGTACCCTGACTGGGAATTGAACTGCGATTGTTTGGTTCGCAGGCCTGCACTCAATCCACTTAGCTACCCAGCCAGGGCTGTACTTTACCTCTTGTACTGGCTTTTTAAAGTGGCAGAAAGCTGCCCTGGAAAATATGTTGTTTGAGCATCCCACTTTAATTTAAATGTTTTCTACTTTAAGGTTTCTCTTTTGTCTGTTTTAACTTTATGTTCACTTTCATAGGAATTGTATGGTAAAATAATCATAACGTCGTGAATAGGCTAGATTTTTGTATGATTTTATTTTTATCTCCAGAATATTGCTTGAACTGTTCTTGCACATCAGGCACTTGTGGTTGCCTCCCCTTGTGAAGGGTTAGGCTCTAGTTGAAGATGACACTTTCCCCACAGCTGTTTGTCAGTTCAGGCATTTAGGTGATATTATGACTTCCGGCCAAAGACATTTTTTATTTCTGTCACTCCTTGGCTCTTCGGGGAATTGGAAATATTGACAAAATATTTGGTCATAACATCTATATACCTACATCTGGGATTTTTATATTCTTTTACATATAGAGGTGAGCATAGATGGAGAAAGGTCAACATGGATTCAATCTCTGAGTTCATATTCCAAACACATATATTTAACCTTAACCTCAAATTCTCAGCTAGTCATCTGAACTGAGAATTAATTTCTTTTCTGCTAGTTTAGTTCAATTTAACATAATATTCTTTTCAGGGTTCTCTCCATATCTGATCATTTTATGTAGTGATACTTGGAGATGTCATAATCAGAAATAACTTACTTTTTTTAAAGTTTATTTTTTAAAAGATTTTATTTATTTATTTTTAGAGAGAGGGGAAGAGAGGGAGAAAGGGAGAGGAACATCAATGTGAGAGAGAAACATCAATTGGTTGCCTCTTGTACACACCTTGACCAGGGACTGAACCTGCAACCCAGGCATATACACTGACCAGGAATCAACTGGCGACCTTTTGCTTTGTGGGATGATGATGCCCAGCTAACTGAGCCACACCATCTAGGGCAGAAATAACTCACTATTTTAAACTAAAGCCTTATTTTATCTGAGCTAATAGAATTAATAACTACAAAATAATTAAAAGAGCCCTGGCTGGTGTGGCTCAGTGGATTGAGTGGACGGCCTGTGAATCAAACGCCAGTTTGATTCCCAGTCAGGGCACATGCCTGGGTTGCGGGCCAGGTCCCTGGTTGGGGGCGTGTTGAGAGGCAACCACACATTGATGTTTCTCTCCCTCTCTTTTTCATTCCCTTCCCCTCTCTAAATATAAATAAATGAAATCTTAAAAAAAAAAATAAAAGAGCTATTGGCCAGATAGTCAACCTTCAGTTAACCAAGTGTCCAGGCTGTATTTCACCTTGGCACTTAGCAATGACCCTATTCTTTGGGTTTAAGGAGGAATCAGTGTTCAGGTGTTCCAAGTAAAACAACTTTTTCTTATAGAAGCCTTGTGTCTCTCTCTTCCTTTGCAGTAAAACCAGTACAATATGCAAGAAATGTGCTCAGAATGTGCAGTTGTATGGAACGGTAAGTAGATTTCTCTATATAACAGTGAGTGCTCAGGTCTCTTGGAACTTTACCTTCTGTGGACTGTTAATGTAATTACCATATTTTTATTAGAATAACTAGTTATGTGTAAATACTTTATCATAAAAATTCAAACTCAGCTAATTCTTAGTGTTGAGGAGTTCTATGTTTATAGTCACTGTATCAGGACTGTGATTATAATTTTCCTGAGACGCTTCAGTAACGAGTGTGGAGAGAGGAGGGGACAGATAGGTCCTATGACTTGACCTCTTTGTTTGATAGCAGTTGACAGTTCATTTTGATGAATGATTTTTTTTTTCTCTCAGTGTTAGGGTTCAGGATACATGTCGTTATAGGCATTTCTCCTAACATGCTTCTATAATGATAATGGCAAAGAGGCCTTTTCCAGAAATTTCAATCATTTGCTGGTTTCTCCAAAGAGCTGGTTCTATTAAATTTCTCATAGAAGTCCCAGCATCTACACTAATGGGTTTTTGTTATTTGTTCATTTATTTATTTTACAATCAATAGCCCTCTGCATAAAAACACTTTACATAGTGTTATGAATTGGGCTTCACTCGATCAGTCAGTGTGAAAGGAAATTTGTAGAGTTGGGAATACATTTTTACCTCGACCAATGGACGATGTAATAGGAATCATTGCTGTAAAAATGAATTGGTGTTTTTTAATATACTCACTTGACCTTTTTTCTCTTTAAGCCCAAACCTTGTCAGTATTGCAATATAATTGCAGCATTTATTGGCAACAAATGCCAGCGCTGCACAAATTCAGAGAAGAAGTATGGACCACCATATTCTTGTGAACAGTGCAAGCAGCAGTGTGCATTCGACAGGAAAGATGACAGAAAGAAGGTAAATTTCTGTGCTTTTCTTGATTTTTTTTTTCTTCCAGAGAAATTAAGGGGGGCCAATTGTGTCAAAAAGACATATCACACCCTGGCAGGGTGTCTCGGTTGGAGTGTTCCTGATGCACCAATATTTCGGATTTGATCCCCGGTCAGGGCACATAGAGGAAGCAACCAATGAATGCCTTGATAAGTGGAATAACAAATCAGTGTTTCTCTCTCTCTCAAATTAATGAATTTTTTAAAAAACATATAACAGAGATGATGTATTATATAATTGTATACCTGAAACCTATACAACTTTATTAAACAATGACATCACAATAAATTCAATAAAAAAAAGACATAGCCCTGGCTGGTGTAGCTCAGCGGATTGACTGCGGGCCTGTGAACCAAAGGGTCGCTGGTTCGATTCCCAGTCAGGGCACGTGCCTGGGTTGTAGGCCAGGTCCCTAGTAGGGGGTGTATAAGAGGCAACCACACATTGATGTTTCTGTCCCTCTCTTTCTCCTTTCCTTTCTTTCTCTCTAAAGATTCATAAAACCTTTTTTAAAAAGACCCATAACAGAGAAGGTTTTCTCACTTCTACTCCTACTTCTGTTACTGACCTTGAAGAAGACATTCCGCCTTTGTTTTCTTCATTATCAAATGTGGACAATTACATCTAATGTCTCATGGGTTAGTATTTCATGAGAATCTGAATTACAGTGATCAGTATCCCACATAAGTGAAGTGGTGATTGGCAGAATTCTATAGAACCCTGTAAAGGAGAGATTGTGACTCAACCAAGAGAGTTGTACTACCCACTGGTTTTACTGTCTGGCTCTTTAAACGTTTCTGTCTGTTGAAGTTAAAGATCACAAGAAGGTGACAGGGAGGGAAGCTCTATGTGAAATGATGGTACCCTGGTGGAATCAAAATGGTTCAGATTTTTGTCCGTTTAAAGCCATCCAGTGAGTTCCATTTGCACTGAGAATAAAACCTAAACTCCTTTTATGGCCTGCAAAGCCCATACCTGACTCTCAGTCTCATTTGCCATCACCCTTTCCGCCTCTTTTCTTGTTCTAGCCACACTGGCCATCTTCCAGTCCTTCTGATGTGCCAGTCTCATTTCCACCCTTGCACTGGCTGTCCTTTTGCCCAGTACTTCCTCCCTGAGAGTGTCTTAAGTGGTTTTTCATGTCACGTCTCAGCTCTAGATACCACCTCCTTACTATTACCTTTTCCTCACTCCCTCAGTCCTCTTTATCATATTACCCAGTTTTACTGTTTTCATAGCTTGTAACATTATGAGAAATTATCTTTTTTTTTAAGATTTTACTTATTTATTTTTGAGAGAGGGTAAGGGAGGGAAAAAGAGAAGGAGAGGAACATCAGCGTGAGAGAGAAACATCAATTGGTTGCCCCTTGCGTGCACCCCAACCAGGGACAGAGCCCACAAACCAGGCATGTGCCCTGACTGGGAATCAAACCAGTGACTTTTCGCTTTATGGGATGACACCCAGCTGATTGAGCCACACATGCATGTGTGAGATAAGAGTCAAACTTTATTGAAAACTATCTCCTTTCCTTTTTAGTTATCTTATCTGACATGGCCAAAATATTAATCTGAAATATATCTTCCAGCTTATTATTATTTATTGATAAAAAAGATGGTTCTCATTTTCTGTTTTTTTTTAAGATTATTTATTTACTTTTAGAGAGGGGGGAGGGAAGGAGAAAGAGAGAGAGAAACATCAATGTGTGGTTGCCTCTCACTTACCCCCTACTGGGGACCTGGGCCACTATTCAGGCACACGTGCCCTGACTGGGAACTGAACAGGCGACCTTTCGGTTCGCAGGCCGGTACTCAATCCAACAGAGCTACTCCAGCCAGGGCTCATTTTCTATTTTTTAAAAAGTGACTAAATGGATTGTTTTATTTTTTTAATTGAGGTATAATTGATATGCAACATTAGATTAGTTTCAGGTATATAACATAAGACTTGACATTTGTATGTATTGCAAAATAATCACAATAAGTCTAGTTAACATTCATCACCATACATAGCTACCTAATTTTTTTTTTTCCTGTGATGAGAACTTTTAAGGTCTACTTTCTGCCCTGACTGGTGTGGCTCAGGTGCTTTTTAGAGATGCTTAGGCTCTCAAGAACTGACTCTTGCTAACCAAATTCATTAATTTTCAATGGGACCAAAACACTCCTGCCTGCCAACCAGGGCACCTCTTGCCTGAATCAAGATACTGGAGAGGAGCTCTCCCTCCCCCTGTCCTGCCCCGCATCCTGGCCTTCGCCCAGGTGCATTACCTTGACCGCTCGCTCTCCCCTGAGCTCTAGGAGCCCCTTCTTTTGCCTCTGTAACTTGTTTCCTGAGCCCATTTCTTCTACAGCCCACATCTCCTACCTTTGTGACTTTCTAAATAAACTTTCTCTTACGAAAAAAAAAGGTACCGGAGAAGCTGTGTTAGTAATCAGGGAGTAGCACATAATAATAGTTGAAGCACAAACTTTGCAGTTTCTCAGCCCTCGAGGTAGCTGGATGATCTGGGCAAGTTTTGTGACGCGTCAATTTAACCGTTTCTCCAGTGGGAATAACAACAGCCAGTTCACAAAGACATGGGGAGACTTAACTGAGGTAGATGTATAAAACACTTAATTTTGAGCCTAAAACTCAGTTAGTGGTATTGACATTATTGTTACTGACATTCTTGACATTATTTCAATTATACTAGAATTCATTAAGTTTCTACTTTCTTAGTTATAATCCTACCTTAAGAGTATGGGTATTTTTAGGCATCCTGAATCATGTTAGTAAACTTAAGGAGAGCTAAGCTTAGAGACTGAGCGTGGGTGATCTGGATTCAGAATGCGAGGGTCGAAATCTTCTGTCATTTATTTGCTATGTACCTCTGGGCAAGTTATTCCACCATTGCCTCAGTTTCCTCATCTGTGAATGAGGCTAATCAGACCCGATCATTGTTACGAAAGTTGAGTCGTTATGTGGAAAGCCCTTGGAGAGGAATCTGGTACATGATAAGTGCTTGATAGGTGTTATCTATGATGATTTCTTTATGATACTTTAATTCCCAGAGGGTAATTTTATATTATTTTAAATACATTTTTTAAAGATTTTATTTATTTTTAGAGAGAGTGGAAGGG
Organism: Carollia perspicillata; assembly: GCA_004027735.1. NCBI lineage: Eukaryota > Metazoa > Chordata > Mammalia > Chiroptera > Phyllostomidae > Carollia > Carollia perspicillata. The sequence continues at coordinate 4,632 of PVKM010035572.1, read as the reverse complement.
AGAAAGAAAGAGAGGTAGAGAAACATGCATGTGTGAGAGAAACATTGATAGGTTGCCTCTCACACGCCCCCAACTGGGGACCCAGCCCACAACCCAGACATATAAAAATGTGCCCTGACATGGGAATCAAACCTGCAACCTTTTGGTTCACAGGCCAGTACTCAGTCCTCTGAGCTACACCAACCAGGGCTAATTTTATATTTTTTAATTTTATTTTTAAAGGAGAGATCTGAAATCAAGTGCCCTGTGGTTTGGTGTGCTATTTTTTGTTTTCAGTGCTGTCTCTTTTAGCGGAGTTACCTTGTTTTCAAACCTTCTTTAGTGAAAGCTAGTAACTAAGCAAGGTCTTCCAGAGTGTTTTAAAAACAGGCCTTCTGGCCATATCCCATAACATGAAATGAACCAGATTGAAGTTTGGTTTCAAAATTCACTTAAGTGTTCATTAACAAATAATGCTTGTCATGTACCAGACACTGTTCTAGGTATTAGAAATACATTAATGCACTAAACAGAAGACTTCAGTCTCACAGAGCTTATTATATTCATGTGTATGAGAGAGAGGTGGGTGAGAACAAACGAGGAAAGAAATTAACACAAATTTTAGATATGAATGCTATAAAGAAATGGAGTATATGGTGGAGAGCGACTAGGGAGGCCAGTTTAGATTGGGCACTCAGGAGGACCTCCAAGAAGGTGACATTGGAGCTGGGACTGGAATGATGAGAACATAGCCATGGTATTTCTGGAAGGCAAAGATTCCAGGAAGACGAACCATCTATGAAAAGTCCTTGAGGCAAAAATGAGCCTGGCAGATAGGAAGAAAGGAAGGCAGAGTAAACTAGGGGAAGAGAAAGGGAATGAGATTATAGGGGCATGTTGGGGCTAGTTTAAGTCAACAGGGGCCAAGGTAAAAAAAAGTTTGGATTTGATACTAGATAGGATGAGAAACCATCGGATTAAAGAGAGGAGAGATGTAATCAGATTTACATTTAAGAAGCCTTCTTTATCAGCTGGGTGAAAATGGTTTATCAGAGCCTAAGAGTGGGATTAGGGAGCGCATTTGGGTGGCTCCTGCAGTTGTGAGCAAGGAGAGAGGCTTTACTTGGGCGGAGTGGGATAGATTCAGACTGCTTGCCAGTGGATTGGAGGGTGGGGTGCAAACTGGATTTTGCTAACAAGATAAAATACCTTAGATAAATGATGGCATGGCCTACGCATGTTCAAGATGGTGCACAAGATCTAATTTCAGAACAAGACGTGAAAATTAAAATTCCATAAAATATCATCACACTCCCTTCCCACCCTGTGTCATTCCGGCCAGCTCTGTGGCCCTGCCACCTGCACCAGGCTGCCCCACAAACAGGTTTGCAGTCGGTGCTGCGCAGAGGCGCCCAGCTTCAGAGGAGTTGGGAAGCCCCGTTCCACTTTCCTAGCCCTGTGCGCTGCTCCCTGGTGCAGATCTGCTTCTGCCCAAAGGGACTAACTTTTCTAATTCAGAGTGTCATGGTAGGCTACCATCAGGGACTGGGGCCCTGGAAACTACTTGCTCATTGGCCTTTTCTGGGGGACGTTCTGTCTGAGAAAAGATATCCAGCATAGCATTTTGTGAGCCATTTATAAGGTATTAAAACTGAAGTATAAATTTTATATTTCATAATTTTTTTTTTGCCTGGCTAGTGTGGCTCAGTGGATTGAGTGCCAGCCTGTGATCAAAGGGTCACTGGATGGATTCCCAGTCAGGGCACATGCATGGGTTGCAGGCCAGGTCCCCAGTAGAGGGTGAGCGAGAAGCAACCACATGTTGATGTTTCTCTCCCTCTCTTTCTCCCTCCCTTCCCCTCTCTCTAAAAATAAATAAAATCTTTAAAAAAAAATTTTATTACTGATTTTTAGAGAGAGAGGAAGGGAAATAAACATTGATTTATTGTTCCACCTATTGATGCACCCATTGGTTGATTCCTGTATTTTCCTGACTGGGTATTGAACCCCCAACCCTGGTGCATCAGATATTTCAGCTTCTGTCTTTTCTCTCCGATGAATTTTCCTTAATGAGCACAATGGAGATATTTGTATCTCTTGAAATCCTTGTGGAAACTTTGTTCTGGTCTGAGTTTGTTAAGTTGAAGAAAAAACAAACAAAAAGATACATTAAATTAGTAACTCATATTTATTAAATCAGATTTATGTGTCTGGCACCATGCTTTACCTACATTATGTTGCTAAATTCAACAGCCCTCTGAAGTAGGTACTATTATCCCCTGTTTTACTGATGAAGAAATTGAACCTGACAGAGCTCAAGTGACTTGCCCAAGTTTACACAGCTGGTAAGTGGCAGAGCTGGGACTTAGTTCAGAGGTTCTTGCTTCCTATGGTCACGTTCTGTAGTACCCCAGTACTTTGTTCCGTCTTCTTTATCTTTGTCTCCTTGTCTTCCAGGTAGATGGGAAGCTGCTCTGCTGGCTCTGCACACTTTCATACAAACGGGTCCTTCAGAAGACCAAAGAGCAGAGGAAGCATCTGAGCAGCTCTTCCCGTGCCAGCCACCAGGAGAAGGAGCAGTACAGTCGGCTGAGCAGCGGTAGCCATTATAACAGGTAATCCCAGATGCGTAAGAAAGGACTAGAGGTGCTGGTAGGTCCAATGTAATGCTTACACAATCAGCCATGGAAGATACCATTTTGTATAAATTTTCCTATTTATTCTCTCTAGTTATGAGCCTATAGGAGGAATCTCCTTTATCCTATTTTACAATTCATGTAGTTTCTAAGAGCCAGAGACACTTCCATAAAGTGTCAGCATTTCGTGGCTTGGTTTGTATCATGTCTGAAAAGTTGGTAGTACTTACTACTTCACTTTCACATGTAACATTCTCCTCACCCTTGGAGTGGGTTATCTCCCTAGAAGATTGGACATTTCCTTTTCTGAGGGATGAGGGTTTTTTATGTATAGTTGGCCCGGAGGTTGATAGATGGTCTAGGTTTTTCCTGGTAGTGTTGTTAAGAGTTCTGGCTCTGGATTGAATCCTGGCTTTTCCAGGTTCTCTACATGAGATCTTGGGCAAGTTTTTTCATCTGTAAAATGAGAGAAATCACAGTGTTACCTCACGGAGTTGTTTACAGATCATGAATAGTGATTAGTTTCATAACTGGTGTATAGGAATACATTTTAGTTACTCTTGGCTATTATTACTATTATGATTTTGTTTATTCATATAGCAAATATTAAGTATCCCCAGGGACTTTGCTAGGAATGCAGAGATGAATCAAAGAATCATACTGCTCACCAAGAGTATGCAGTCTGGTAGGGAAGACAGACCTGAAATGAAACCATTGCAGTATAATTCTGTGGAAGCATGGAAACAAATTCCACAGTGGAAACATCAAGATACAGGCGTGAGAGGCGGTCATCATGAACTGCCTTAGGAAGTCAGACCAGGAAGGCTTAAAGAGCTGGCGCTGGAGCTGCACCTTAGGCTGAGTCGGAATCATCAGGTGAGGAGTGGACAGAGGCAAGCTAGGCCGAGGGAATAGTATTTGCAGAGACAAGGAGGACATGAGACCACAGGAACTCTGGGGAATTGCAAACCCTCTTATGTTACTGGAGCTTATGGTTGAGAGCTGGGAAACGGGAGAAAAAGGGATTCTGTAGATCTGGTAAGGAGCATGAACTTGATCATGGGGTTAATAAAAAAAATTAACCCTTGTTACTGTGGCGAATTCACTGGAGAAAAAAGAGCCTGGGGGCTAGTTAAGAAGCTTTCTTTTGTAAAGTCCAGGTAAGAGATGTTAATACAAGAGCCTCACTGAGGCAGTGGCACTGAAGATCAAAGAGGCAGATTCAGGAAGATGCTTTAGAGGGAGAAGGAACAGACAGAGGGACAGGAGCTGGGTGAGTAAAGGATTATTCTCAGGTGTCTTACTCAGACACCTATAGCTAGGCCCTTAACTTACAGAGAATATAGGAAGGGGAGAAGAGAAGATTCGTGTTGAAAAGTTGAGTTTGAAGCATTAAAAAGAATTATTAAGTGGGAGCTGAGCCTAGAACTCAGTAAAGAGGTTTAGATATGAGCCAGTGGTCATACTTAAGTGGGAATAGAGATTACTTAAAAATGTAGATTCCTGGGGCCCTACCTCAGAGTTTAACTTAGTAGGATCTAGGTTAGAGTCCAGGGATCTGTATTGTTTTGTAAATATCCCAGATGATTCTGATGTAGTTGATCAGAGGAATACTGTTGCCAGCCACTGTGATGGGTGGTTGTAGGTGTAACTCAGGCTGAGAACAGAACTCTGGAGGCATTCAAGAAGGATGGAATGAATACTTGTGAACCATATATGTGATAAGGGATTAATATCCTAAATATATAAAGAACTCATACAGTTCAATAGCAGGAAAAAAAAAGTAAATACAGTAAAAAAAAAGGGCAAAGGACCCATTTTAGACATTTTTTTAAATATATATTTTATTGATTATGCTATTACAGTTGTTCCATTTCCTCCCCTTCATTCCCCTCCACCCTGCACACCCCCTCCCACTCACAGTCCCCCTCTTTAGTTCATGTCCATGTGTCATAAGTTCTTTAGCTTCTACATTTCCCACACTACTCTTGCCCTCTCCCTGTCTATTTTCTCCCCA
>PVKM010035571.1:0-15125 GCA_004027735.1 Carollia perspicillata | reverse complement strand
GGGATCCCCCTCATACCTGGGTTGTTTGTGGGTTTGATCCCCAGTTGGCCAATGTTTCTCTCCTCTCCCTTGCCTTCTTCTCTCTCTAAAATCAGTAAAAACACACCCTTGGTTGACGATTAAAAGAAGGACCTACCTGCTCTTGTGAGGCAGTGTACTCTTCATTCCTGGACGCTTTTAGATGGAAGCTCCGTGGTGGGATGTCGGTCATGCTGTTGGGAGGCTGACATGCATGGGCTGTTTGTGAGTTGTTCTTTGTTCCTGTGGGACCAGTGGAGAGGGCTGGCCTGTATTCGTCTACCTGGGACTCCAGGGGAGAGACCTACATGTTTTCATCGTTAGCAATGTCCTGTGCGTTCACTGTGGAGATAGCCTGCCTGGTGCATCTGGGGTAATTGACTCCCTAGTACTCTGGCCTGTGCTGGTCACCGACTCATAAATGAGTGGCAAGAGCAGTGTAGCAGAGTTACTTTTTGTAAGTCCTTAACTGTGCGCAAGCGACACTGGAATTTAAAAGACCGTCAACACCCGTTAGTAGAGGAGGGTAATGCGGTGTTGAAGAGCAGGCCCTTCGGTTCACGCTCCCAGCTCCACTGCTCGCCAGCTGTGTGGCCCTGGACAAGGTGCTCAGGTCTCTGAGCTTCAGTGAAGTGGAGGTGGTGACGGTAGAACCTGCCACTTAGGGCGATGGTGAGAATTAAATAGGCAAGACTAAAAGATACGGTGCCGAGGATATGACCAGCGTTGTGAAGGGGCTAGCCGTCACCATCGTGGTCCCGTCATCCTCGTGGCCACCGCCACTGCCGCCCTACAGGCACATCACAGGTGGTTCGGGACCTGCGACCCTGTGCTGGGCATGCGGGGCGTTTTTGAGTCCGTGAGTACTATCCGGGCGTGGCTCTTATCTCTATTACCCTCAGATGACCACAGGAAACGGCTCTGGTCGTTGCGTGACACACTCGGTTAGTGCAGCAGGAGAACCTAGATGCTGCGGCGATCTCGAGCTGCTCCGAGCTTACCAGGGCAGTCGGGAAACGGCCTTCTCGTGGGACTCAGCTTATCTCTTGTCTCTTATTAAAGTAACTGGATGTTTTTAAAAGCCTTTTAAAACTTGCCCCCCCAGAATAATGAAAACCACAATCAGGCGAAATTAATATTTCACACGTAGATAAACATATATCACTGTCTGGATGACAAAGTGAAATATTCTTGCCACAAAAATGCTTGCGTCTGACTTCAGAGGAGATGGTAACCCTTTGCTTGTCCCCTCGAACAGGTCCACCCGAAATTCCACTACAAGCAGGCTCATGACCCCGGCACGGACACTTCCTGCGTGACTTTCTCCTACGATGGCAACGTCCTTGCCACGCGCGGAGGTAGGTTAGAGGCCTCCATCTCGATGTGTTTCTATATGTGAAGGGATCGTATTTAACGCTGACCAATGTTGCTCAAATATTCTAGCACTTCGTAAAGCTGGCCGTGCTTTGGTTAAGGTGCCTTTACCAGTCTGATCTTTTTTCACGGAAATGCATGCCCAACCTGGCAATATTCCTTTATTAAAAGGTATCAAGTAAAACTTAGAAAATCTGTACTTTTTGTGCCTAAGTTTTTATTTTAGCTTCAAATTCCATCTGAGTTTGAAGCCTCCATTTATGACTTTGCCTCTACCTAATGGAATTTTGTAGATGACAGTCTATGTTTTTATACTATTTTATAATTTTGCATCTGGTATTTCAAAGTCTTCTATTTGCTGACCACTGATTTTTTTCCCCCAATTCAAGCAGTAACTCAATTCAGTTTTTTAAAAAAGTGGTATGCCCGGATGTTATTTTTTAATGGTTACGTAGCTCTTTGTGTTCATATTGTAAGGTTACTTACCGCACTCATACAGTGGAGCAGATCTTTCTCACATGGGTAGGCTGTGTGTTGACAGAAAGAAGAGCACAGTGAGGGCAGCTCATGAGCAAAGCATTGTGGGGAAGTATGGGAGGCGACCCAGGATCTTTAGGTAGGCCCATTGTGGGGACAGAAAGGAAATAGCAGGTAAGGGGCTGGAGCCACGTTACAGACGGCCCTGAGTACCACGTAAAGGACTTCGTCTTCGTTCTGCAGGCCAAATTAATCTAGCAACACTACAAGCGGTCATCGGCTCCTTTCCTCGGCTACCACATGTTGAGCGCTGCTCTGAGGCAGCGTTGTGATGGGGACACACTGTGAGCATCAGAGACCAGGCTCCTTCCCAGAAAGAGCCGTCGGCCTGGCGTGGAGGGTGGAGGAGGTGGGGAGGACGTGGTGAGATGGGCACCACCCCCCCACCCCCCCCAGCTGAGCCAGTCCAGGGCCTTGACCCTGGAACTCCATTCAGAGTGTCTGTCCTCCAGAGGGGGCTGCTCTCGTTCGCGTGATTAAACTAAACCCTAGCACATGGACCTGTATTTCCTGTTTATGGTGCACGTGGCAAAGGTGGATATGTACAAAATATGTATTTTGGTCCTAAGACGATTCTTAATTAAGACTGTTTATACTTTTACTTACAAACAGGGGTTCTTACCCAGGCAGGGCTGGTGAGGGGTTGTCTCTGAATCCCCTGGGAAAGTTTTTCAAATGATAAATGCTCGACTGAGAAATCCTCACATTCAGTCTTGCATCTTTAGCATGGTATACCCCAGTCTCCAAGGCAGAGACGGGAGAGGAGAGGGGAGTAAGGGGGGGCACTGTTTGAAAATTATTCCCGGAGGGTCCTCAAAGAGGCCAGCCTCCCGCACCTCGACGCCCCCGCCCGTGGATCCTCACTCCCTTAGGAGTATAGGACGGATTCCACTTCAGTCAGTCATCTGGTTGATAATTTGTACCCTCCCTTTCCACCCTGTAGCAGCTCCTGGGTGATGAGTCAGCCGTGGACACAGCACACCTACTGTGTGTCCTCGTTTTCCTTCCTGGGCGTGTAGAGCACGGCAGAGGGAGTCTGTTCTGCAGAGTCCCCAGGAGGCCGTCAGGTGCTCTGCTGGCTCCAGAACCTGCCACGTTAGCTGAACCGTTTACTGGAGGTTAATGTTTTCCTACTGGTTGAGAATTGTGAGGGAGGATATGTAACCTTTTTTAAGACTAAAAGAGCAAAAAGGTGAGTCTTACAAAGTTCTTCCCATACAAGCAGGTCCCTAGACCAGCCCGCTGTGGACCAGTGCACCTGCCCGAGCTGGGCCTCAGAGGCAGGGTCGCTGGGGAGAGTGGGGTTTCTGCCGAACTCTCCACTCACCCCACTTGCACCTGTTGCTGATCCTTAGTGGACCCGAGGGGTTGAGGCAGTTCTCAGCTGCAGACGCTGGGGAGAAAGAACAGCGAAGACATTCAGATGGGAGTTTTGGCTTTCGTTACGGTCAGGAATTAGTTAGTAGTCCTATGGAAGTGTAAAGAAGTGATTCTTAAAAGAATATTCATGATACCTGAACTAGCTTGGAACAGGTGTACTGCCCAGCAAAGTGAAGAACAACAGGCACAGAGACAGTGACCCTGGCGGGCGGGGATCCCACAGCTCACCCTCGTTACCTTAGTGGACAGCTTCACAGACGCACTTGCGGGGGAAAGGGTCTGTTCCGAACTGAGCTCCTCTCAGTCGTGACGGCTGTGAAATTAATGTCTTCCTAGAAAGTCAGGCTGTGCTCAAGTGGGCCACAGGGGACTCCCCTCTGCCCCAAAGCCCCTCTTTAGAGCCAGTTCTCTCGGGCTCCTCCTGCCTGCAGGTGCTGCATCAGTCCGGAAAGTGATTTCCAGAAGACCAGTTCGTTGTTCGTGTGCCTTCTACTGTCCTCCCAAATAATGCTTTCAGGCTCCCCAAACAGTTAAAAAATGTAAAACCTGCCTGTGGGCATCTCCTGTCCTCCCCTTTACCTCCCTTCTGATAGTTACATGGGGGACCCCAAAATGGAATTTATTTATACAAAATTGCGTATTTATTCTTACATGTTTAAACTCAGTCGCCTTCAGAGTACTCGCCGTTTGATGGGATGCACCTATCACGACTTTTTCCCCCACCGCCAAAACAGTTTTCGAACACGTGGATTTTGATGCCTTTTAGTTCTTCTGTCATTTTTTGTTTCACCTCATCCACATTGGCAAAACAGTTCCTTTTGAGGACTTTTGTCATCTGGGGAAACAGAAAAAAAAAGTCACTGGGGGCGAGATCGGGTGAACAGGGAAGGTGGGGCACGGGGATCATGCTGTTTTTGGTCAAAAACTGCTGAACACTCAGCGTGGTGTGGGCAGGTGCCCTCATAAATCACCCATCATGAGATGGGCAGACGTGTCGAAAGAGTCTTCAAAAAAATTCATTGAGTGTTGGAAGTAACCTAGATGCCCATCAGTAAATGAATGGATCAAAAATCCATGGTACATTTACACAATGGAATTCTATGTGGCAGAAAGAAAGAAGGAGCTCCTACCCTTTGCAACAGCATGGCTAGAACTGGAAAGCATTATGCTGCGTGAAATAAGCCAGGTGATAAAAAAAGACAAATACCATATGATCTCACCTTTAACAGGAACCTAAACAACAAAACAAACAAGCAAGCAAAATACAACCAAAGACATTGAAATAGAAAACAGGCTGACAGTAACCAGAGGGGAGGGAATTTCAGGGGGAAAAGGGAAGGGATTATAGGAACAAGTATAAAGGACACATGGACAAAAACTAAGGGGGGTGGAAATGGGAGGGAGGTGGGGAACACTGAGGGGGTGGACTGGGATGGGAGTAAAAGACAGAAAACGGTACTTGAGGAACAATTAAAATAAAATAAAATAAAAATCATTGAAGCTAAACTCAGCCTCTCACAATGACACCAGCTGGTGCACTGGTACAGATGGGTTTCTAGAACACTCACCTAACATGGGCAGTTTGTACTACAAGGGGCCCACCCTCCAGAAGATAATTCCGGTTTTGGGGGGACCCCCCTTGTATGCTCAGTTTAGCAAATTCCAAACATGAAAGTAGGTCTTTTTGCACAATTCACTTTGTCTTTTTTTTTCCTTTCTTTTTTCTCTATCAGGTGATGATACATTAAAACTGTGGGATATCCGACAGTTTAATAAGCCACTGTTTTCAGCTTCGGGTCTTCCGACCATGTTCCCAATGTAAGTAGCACATTTTTAGGGTTGGATAAGCATAAGAGAATGAAAAACAAATTTATTCATCTCAGTGTTAATTTATATCATACGTCTTTTAGAAATTCTCAAAAAAGGATTTGAAGAGTATTTGAAATGGGTTTTTTGAAAAATACATTTCATTTTCCCTTCTTATTTTGCACATTCTTAGCCTTTAAAACTTTTTTGAAGTTGAAATGATGTATGTCCATGTGTTTTTGTGTACACACACACACACACACACACACACACACACACACACACGAGGTCTGTCCAGGGCACGTCCAGCCATTGTTAGTGAACAGTTGGTGCCACATCATGTAACCTGGCAGCCGAGGAGAGTGGACTGGAGTGCTCATGCGTCAACAATGACGACTTCACTGTATTGATCAGTGGGAGCAGTAGACACCACTGAGTGAGCACGTGTCGTGTGTGGCCATCACATTCAAAATGACTGAGCGAGTAGAGCAAAGGATCTGCATCAAATTTTGCCTTAAGCTTGAACATTCCTCTGTGGACCCTATTCGGGTGATTCAGAAGGCTGCAGCTATGGGCAACTGTGAGTGGCAGCCTCATCCCAACAGTGCACCAGCTCCTGTATCTCGTGCAGAGTTTTCTGGCCAAATGTCCAGTCACCCAGATGACTCAGCCCCCTACAGCCCAGATTTGGTGCCCTGTGCCTTTTGGTGTTTTCCAACACTAATCACCTTTGAAAGGGAAGAGATTTCCGATTGTTGATGAGATTCAGGAAAATACAACAGGGCAAATGATGGTGACAGGGAGAACTGTGTGAGGTCCCAAGGTGCCTGTTTCGAAGGGAGCTGAGGGGTCATTGTCCCGTGTACAATGTTTCTTGCATCTTGTTATCGTCTTCAATAAATGCCTCTATTTTTCATAGCATGTGTCTGGACACTTTCTGGACCGTCCCCGTGTATATTTCGGATGCATGCACAAGTCTTGGGGCAGTAAAAATACTTTAAGGGACTGACGTGTTCTTTTAATATTGCGTGACTGACATTTTTGTTGTCTTTTATCATTTGAACCCTTTACCATCACAGTGGTATTTTCTAGTTAGCAGCATTATTATGTGTCGTCTCTTTAATTGTTTTAAATCGTCCTTCCAGTCAGGAATTCAGTCACCTCCACGCACCCATGCTGTCTTGCCCTGGGAGGCACTGGGGGACCACGGGAGCGCTGTTTTCTCCGTCCCTCTAAGCTGACGCGTGCAGCGTTTACAGATTTTTTCCCGAGGCAGCTGAGGTGGAGTTTGGCATCTGTACCCTGCAGCTGGTGCCTAAGCCACATCTTCTGGTTTTGTAGAAACAAGATTTCACTTCTGTGTTCGCTAGTGACCAGCAGCAAGGAGAAGGTGGAGGTCAGGGGAGCATCAGGCAGGGGTGGCTGTGCCGTGGCAGCGCCGGCCTGAACACGGCCTGCTGCCCACGGCACTGGTCTGCCAAGGCAGACCGAGGGGCACACCTGAGTTCATAGCTGCTGGGAATTTTCTGAGCTCTTGTCGGCCTCAAGTAGCGCTCACTACGTGACTTGTTTGGGTCACGGCCCAGATCATTCACAAGCAGTGGCCAGACCGCTAACAACAGCAGTTACTGAATCACAGCCACCAGTTCGGTTCCAGCGGCGCGGCCTGCTCCTCATTTCATGGTGTTTGACTCTACACAGCTCAGATTATCTGAGTGGTGGCGGCAGTAAAAAAATGGTTCCAAAGCTGGTTAGGGCAGTCACTGCTCCGACCTCGGTCACCCAGCGTCTGTGTGTGCGTAGACGCCGTCGCTGTCCGTGGGGCGTCTTCCCACACTCCTGGCACTGAAAAGCCGTCCGGCGTGTGGGAGTGAGAAGCACAGATTCCGGAACCAGGCCACCCACGTTTGAATCCCAGCCGCACCACTGTCTTGTGTGATCTTGGGCGAGGTTTACTTCATCTCTTTGTGCCTCAGTTTCCTCATTGGTAAAGTAGGGGTACTAACAGCTACCTCCCGGGGTTATTGTGAAGATTAAGTGCTTGACCGTAAGTCCCACTTGAGGGTCACCTCTTATTCCAGTGATGTCGCTCGTGTTTCATTTGACTCCCGTATTGTTGCTGCTCTCTCCGGTGGGGCCACAAGCTATTTATACTTATACACCCTTTTTGTCTGCAGGACCGACTGCTGTTTCAGTCCAGACGATAAGCTCATAGTCACCGGCACATCTGTTCAGAGGGGATGTGGCAGCGGCAAACTCGTGTTCTTCGAGCGCAGGACTTTCCAAAGGGTGTACGAAATAGACATCACGGATGCAGTATGTATGCTCCCCCCCCGCCCCAGCTCGGAGGATGAAGCGAAGTGTGCCTGTTGATGTCTTTGGTTTTGGTTTTCAAACAGAACACGAGCCCTGGCCCATACACTTCAACGGTAGCCACTTTTTTCCTCCATCACAATGAACTTAACTTCTGTTTAGTTATTTGGAAGTTCAAGACATGTTAGGTTTAGCTTACACATCTGAAAAAAAAAAGCCCCTTTAGTTTTCTTTACAGATTAACATTTGCACTACATTTATTTATTCATTCACTTATGTCCTGAGACTGGACATGTTATAATAATATAATAATAGTGAAGATTCCCAGAGTATAATCTGAATTCCTTTAAAGTCTTTTCAAATATGTATTATTGTTTAGATGGTATTATTCATTGTTATTTTCTGTGTACGAAACAGGCCAATTAATGTCTGAGCAGATTTTCTTTGGCCCCTTGTCAAATTCTTCAGTAATATCCTGTGTCTTCAACAGTGCTCTTACGTAGGTTCTCCAGTTGTTTCAGCCCTTTGTGTGTGTTTGAGACACGTGAAGCACTGAGACGGTTCAGACAATGGAACAACTGTTTTTGAATCACCAGTGAAGAGCTGCTGTCTCTGATGTTCTAGCCTTACTGTGGAGCCTTAATTGTGGGCCCCGCATTCACGGCCACAGTGGAGTTAGAGACAACACAGGAACAACAGTGAGACTCATTCTAGACGCGTGCTCAAGTTTTATAGATCCTAACCTCATGGCGTCATTTGAACTGTGCCAGCACGTTTTTGGGGTGCATCCAGGAGCCACCCAAAACACTAGAATCAAAGAAAAAACACTCTTGATTCTATCAACTTTAATCTCAAGAAACAAAATTATTATAATTGAGCTAGTCTGTTACGCCTCTCAGCGACTACGCATTTCAGTGTTATTTATGGTGCTGTGTTTCTAAATCGTGATTCAGTTGAAACATGATACATGAAGGGACGTGGGAACATGATTGCCCCCTTAAAGGCCTGCTGGGTTTCTGTGGTGTCGGAAACGCTCTTCACCGTGCTGCTCTGAGTTGCTTTTCTAGGCAGATCTTTTTCTCCACAGCACTTACCACCACCTCATCCACTGCGTATTCGTTTTCATCTGTCTTCCGCCACCAGGATGTAAGTCTGAGGGCAGAACCTCTGCTGTGTTCGCTGTGACATCCCGAGGGCTTAGGAGAGTGCCTGTTGTGCGGAAGGTACTCCGTCGATATGCACTGAATGAGTGGGTGGGACACTATCAGCCTTTCATATCCATGGATTTTGCAACTGTGGATTCAGGCAACTTGGCATTGAGAAATAGTCTTTTTAAATGGCAGAAAATTGGTCCTTTAACGTTACAGCATCGCAACCATTTACGTAGTACTTGTGGTGTATTGTGTTAAGGGTTACGAGTAATCTGGAGACGATCTAAAGTCTAGATGTGGGAGGCTGTGCAAACACTATGCCATTTTGTGAAAGGGACTGGAGCATCCACAGATCTGGGCGTGGGCCGGGCGTGGGCTGGGCGTGGGCCAGGCGTGGGCCGGGCGTCCCGGGCCCTGCCCCCTGCAGGTCCTGCGGGAGGACTGTACTGGGGAATGCGAGTTAGTGATGGGCCTTGCGGAGCTCCGGCTGTTTCTGGAGAGCGAGGCACGAGGGGAGTGTCTAGAGATGGAAAAGCAAACTGACCTTGGAGACCGGAATGGGAAGGTGACATTGCGTGGTGGCTTTTTTTTTTTAAAGCAAAGGGATGGCACATTCAGATTTGTGTTTGAAAAGTTCATTTTGACCGGAGCGTGAAGGTTAGATTTAAAATATCCAGTGTTCGTTTATATGTGAGGTCTGAAGTTTATCACTTGGGAGACCGAGTCAACGTTCTGTGTGACTGAGAAAGGAAAGAAAGCAGGTGTTGGAAGGAGGGCAGCGAGGTCCGGTGGGGCGTGTTGCACCTGAAGTACCTGCAGGACCTCTGGGTAGGGGGTAGGTGAGCTGGGTGCTTAAGACAAAGAAGACAGTTTGGAAGCAGCGTTTATAGCTCATGGTTGAAATGTTGGTTACCGATTAGTTAGGCTAAGGAAGGGCAAAAAGGGGAGAGAATGAGCCCTTAGGAAACTCGAGCACTTACGGGATGAGCAAGCGAAGAGAAGGGTCAGGGAATCAGCAGACCAGCCCGTGTGTTGAGTCGTCTTAGAAATGCCAGGCACCTTCCAGGGGCCTTGTAAATGGTTGATCTGGGGCTTGTGTGTCTTTTTATTGTTACTGACGTCAGACAACGTTGTTTTCTGCTTGTACAGTAGAATGGAATGTCGAAGAGACTTCCAACGGCCTCTTTGTTTTCTCAGGTTTTAAGACAGTCGTCTTGGAATGAAGGACAATTAACAAATGGGTTCTTTGGAAGGGGTGAGGGGTGGACACTTCAGTGCTGTGCTTGTGTGACTGGCACAGTCAGCGGTGGCCTGAGGTCTGTCCTGGATGTGTCCGTGTCCTTGATTAAAGTAGGATTGATTATGCTTGTCGCACACCCTCTTCGAAAACGGAAACTCCTGGAGTTGTGTTCTAGAGCGCCGAATGCAACGTGTACATGGAGCCATTGTTCCCAGTCAGGGGATGCGAGAATCTGTGTCATTAGTTTACTCATAACTAAAACTGGCCTATAATCTTCACAATAAATAGGCTTTTAAGATATAACAATTGCATTTTCCACTTTTATTTTTGAAACAAATTTAGAAAAAAGCTGGTTACAATTTTACTGTCTGCCTTGTCATATGCTCTGAAATTTTTTTCTCTGTTCAGTGTTGAGATTCTCACGTCTCCTCACTAGGAGATGACAAATGTTTAACATTCTCTGTTTTTACTATGTGATGTTTATACACATTTCATAATTCTGCTGCAGTTATTTTTAGATGTTTCCTCAGTCGTCCAATTGTATTTCCTCAAGTTAAGAGAAAACACATGCATAATCTTTACATATCTAATTCTTTGTAATTGAGAGTGTGATTACTGTATTTTCAGACCATAAGATGCGCCTAGGTTTTGGAGGAGGAAAATTGGAAAAAAATTTTTGAAGCAAAAACTGTGGTAAAATATTTAATACTATAAATAACATAATATTTTACCAATGTAAATGTAAACAGAACTCAACAGCAGCATTAACAACCATTGTTCCTCCCAAATTTGCTGGGGTAGGGAGGAAAGGGAGGAGTGCGTCTTATAGTCCAAAAAATACGGTAGCCTCTTTTCTCAATTGAATTCCATTACACACTCACTGTTGTTTTTGTGTGAAAACACCACAAACTTTTCATGTTGTGTAAAAGTTATTTATTACCCTATTTTATGAGATAAAAGTATAGGAGTGAAAGAATGGACAAAAATATGTGTCAAGATTTAATAAAATAATTATGTTTAGAAGAAACAAAATTTTAAACTTTCAACATTTTAGTTCTTTAGGAAATGCTCTTAAATAACATTATAAACTTATTAACTAAGTAATTTTTCATCAAACTGTAATTTATTACAGAGTGACTAACAGAATTTCCTTTTTAACTGATATAATTTAAGGGACATTGTTTATGAACTTGTACTAGCATATCACCATTTGCACTCTTTAACCAAAGCAGAGTGAAAAGCAGTTGTGTTGACCTGGTGTTATTTAAGATGGTGGCCTCTTTCCCTCAGTTGCATTTTGCAGTAATTTGGAAGATATGCTAGGCATTTCGTTGGGCAAAGAGAAGAAAGGTAGAGAGGAAAAGGCCAGAAGTTTCACACCTGAGCCTGACTTCTGTGGCATTTGTTTGTTTGCTTAGGTGCTTTGGTGAGGGCCCTCTGGTCCTGTACACCATGACTGAACAAAGTGAGGAGTGGAAATGAAAAAAACCAAAACCTGTGTTTTAAAAACAGCTGTAACACTTAGCACAATTGATCTAGCTGAAGGGAAGGGAAAGGAAATTTGCTTTGATATTTTCCAGTAGACTGCCTTAAACATTTCAAAGGTGAGAATCAACATATCATGGTAAAGTTCTTTTAAGGAAGAAAAACAGTTATTATTTGTGATTACCTAAAGAATAGTTGATCATCTTTAAGAACGTTTTCTTAACCTCTGAAGAGAACAGATAGCGAAGAACAGGGACATGTTAGACATTTGCGTCTTTTCACTTGTTTTCCAGAACATCCCCTTCCTGCGAGAGATGAACCCTGGGTGATGCACATGTCACTTATGTTCTTAAAAAACACTCAGAATGTCAAGTATTGGGTGTCTTATATCAGTTTGAAATCTTACTAATTTGTTTTCATGGGGCCAACTCTGCAGTTAGAGAAAGTATATATTCTGGATCTGACTTCCTGGAATTTTGTCAGTTATTTTCAGCTACATCAAATGGAGAGAAGTGAAATAAAAGTGACTTTTATATTGTTGTCAACATGAACTCTGGACTTCTCCTAAAAGACAGGGAGAACCTGAAATTTGTCTACCAGATTTATGTACTCGCTCACTTAAGAAGTATAGATACGAGCTGTCTCCATGCCCCTTACTATTGTGGACATTGATGGAAAAAGATACAATTATTGTTAAAATTATGTTAAGTTACGATTTATATACTTACCAAAAGGATGGAAAATTTCTTACTTAAGGCCCATGTGTCTGATTGTAGAGGTAGCCTACTACATACAACGAGGTCTGTCTGGAAAAAGTCCGGCCATTGTTAGTATAACGGACGGCTAGCGTGGCATCGATGTAACCTGGCAGCCGTGGAGAGTGGACTGGAATGCACACGTGTGAACAATGCTGACTTCACCGCACTAGCCAGTGGGGGCGGCAGATGCTGTCGAGTGAGCATGTGCACCGTGTGGCCGTCACATTCGAAGTGACTGAGCAAAGCCCTGCCTGCTGTGGCTCAGTGCATCGAGTGCCAGCCTGCGAACAAAATGACTGAGCGAGGAGAGCAAGTCTGGTTCAGATCTCACGTTAAGCTTGAACATTTCTCCGGGGAAAGTATTCAGATGACTCAGAAGGATGCAGCTATGGGAACTGGTGACTGGCAGCTTCATCAAGACAATGTGTCCTCTCACGCATCACGTGTCATGCACAGTTTTTTGGTGAAACATCAAATTACACAGGTGACTCAATCCCCCCACAGCTCAAACTTGGTGCCCTGTGGCTTCTGGCTTTTCCCGACACTGAAATCACCTTTGAAAGGGAAGAGATTTCAGACCATTGATGAAATTCAAGAAAATACAGTGGGGCAGCTGATAGTGATTGGGAGAGCCGTGTGAGGTCTCAGGGGGCCTACTTTGAACAGAATTGAGGCATCGTTGTCCTGTGTACAGTGGTTCTTGTATCTTGTGTATGCTTCAGTGAATGTCTCTGTTTTCCTACTGCATGGCTGGATATCTTCTGGACAGACCTTGTAGATTGAGAAAATGAGGTCCAAGTTGTGTAAAAAAATCATTTATTAAAAGAACCCACCGAATTTCCATGAAGATCAACTACATTTTCTTCTTCATTTAATTGGATGAAGTTTTGAAGGGAACACGAGTTTACATTATTTTTCCTTACCTTGTAAGAGCTGATTCTTTGCATATACATATCACTGTGCATTATCGGATTAGCTTTTTGTATCTTAATTGTGTTTTTATGATTATAAAAATAGTACATATTAAATCCCAGCAGTTGACAATGAAGAAAAGGTTATTAAGAAAGTAAATATGAAATGTAACCCACATCACCCATAGATTATTCCCAGATATGACATTTAAATTAATAAATTTTTATGTCCAAGAAAATTATTATATGTGTCAATATATAAAGTGACGTACCATATGAAATGAAAGTATTGCCACTTTTATTTCACATTAAAGGTTTTTATGTTATTTGGAGAGAATATTGGTACTTTAAATCCAAAGAGGTTGAAGAAGAAGAATAAATGGGGGTGAAGGGCCGTTAAGTAACAGACCCTCCGTGAAGCTAGCTGTTTATCTTAATTTATTAGTGTCGGGGACACGCTGACCATTCCGATGGTCATCTTCCATTATTTGTGCATATGGAGAAGAACAGAAGGGTCATTAAAATTAAGGGACATTGCAGGAGTCCTCAGCACTGGCTTTGGAATGTGTCTTCGTTCTTACGTTGGAATATAGAGATAACCAACCTGTGAAGGTTCGTCCTAAGGAGCTGGACTCACCTGTGCTCCTGTCTCGTACTTGACCGGACTCACGATCCGTCTCACTGGTGCAGAGTCCCAGTTCAGGCAGGACCGCGCCTCTTTAAAAACCATCCCCCAGAGATGAGTCAGGTGGGGTCCTTGCCCAGTCAGGATTATTCAAGGTCTGGTGCACAGAGGGAGCTCGAGCTGTCTGTCAGCAGTGCAGATGCCAGCTGAAAATGAACGTGAAACGAAGACCCCATTTGGCATTGATCTGCCTTCTCAAATACGGTGAAACCTTCTTCATGTGGAGCACGCGGGGATGGAAAAACTAGACTTGGAGTCCACTGGCTTTCCATGATCTGATTTTCATTAACGAGCAGTCAGGCAACTGATTGGGGAAGAGCAGGTGCTTTGAATTATGTATTGTTTTGAATAAAGAAAGATCAGTTTAATGAAATTTGCTGTAATTCCTTTCTTGGGAAGATTAAACGATGCACATTCTAGGTAGATCCTAACGAGCATGCTTCTGCTTAATAAAATACGTATTTCCCTGCAGCCAGGTAGTGAGACAGTACACTCATCAGAGGTGTACGGAGCATTTGCTCATTGAGACCAGGAAGGCAGGGCATGTGAGCACTGGTTGCACCTCGTCTTCCGAGATGCGTGGATATTTGGTAGGGAACCTGGGAGTAAGGAGGAAAGGGTGGCATTTTGGTGCAGATCTGCCAGTACGGCAGTTGCCCGGTCATTTCTCTAGCCCCACCCTTCCCAGGATCCGGAGATAAGTTCCAGCCTGGCTCTCAGGGCAGTGTTTCACTGTCAGGAAGCATGGTGAGTGGTCAGCACTGCTTTCCATACGATTGTGTTTTCTTTAATCACTGAAGAAAAGAGATGCCATTGGGCTATGATGAAAAACACCATTGCGTTTTTGCCGCTTTTGTGATCTGGATTAGCACAGCCTTTCTTGGGATGTACTGAAGCTGGCAGCGCACGTACCAGAGTTCACTTTACACGGTCTCTGGAATTCAGCTGGACTCCTTACTAAGTTAGCTGTGCACTGCCCAAGTGTGGGGGCTGCTGTCAGCAAGGCCTGATGAAGTTCCTTCTCAGTTCTTGTTGCATCTGAAGGTCTCATGTTGTGGGTGTCTCGGGGCAGTGGTTTTCAGGATTTGAAGGTTATAGGTGAGTAGGTATGTGAGAGGACAGAGAAAGAAACCATCCATTTCATGGTGTTTTCACTGTTGGTATCTTCCTTAGGACGTCTTAAAAGGTTTAGATGGGGGGAAGTGAGAGGCACCAGTTTAGTGGGGTTTTTTTTCAGTATTTTAAAAATTCATACCGTAATTAGATCTCTTTGTAAAGTGTGTATTTCTGTGCTTTTCAGTACATGTTTAGTGTCATAGAGCCACCACAGCACCCTCAGGACACAGTCCCGTCACCCCCAGAACCCCTTTGCGTGCTGTCCCTCTGTCCCCACACTGCCGGCCTGTGCCCTTCCCCCAGTCCTGACCCTCGGCACTCACTGATTATTCTTCGTCACCTTTTCAGACC
>PVKM010035570.1:0-15131 GCA_004027735.1 Carollia perspicillata | reverse complement strand
CAGCAGTCAGCTTTTTCTGTAACTTACGTTCGCGAAGGTAAATTTTACCTCTGGAACTGGTAACGTGGAGAGCTGAGTATACTCAGCTTCCTCGGTCGCTGTGACTCACAGGTTCCATTTTCAGAACCAGGAGCTCAGCTTTGCCAGGACAGACTGTCAGCCGCCTTTCTTTCCCAGTGACAAGTACCTTTTAAAAGTTTCTTTTCGCCTTCACAGAACCTTTAAGATGCCCTGATTCATTTTCTTCTCTGGGTCATGCCAGCAACTCTGTGGCTGGCTTGGGGCAAAGAATGGTATTTCTCTAGCAGAGGAGATTGAAATTGGGTTCTGGTGATTTTTTCCCCCAGAACACACCCTCCAGATGGCTCAAAAGAAATATCCATCTAAAGGTAGGGCAGGGAGAGCAGTGTTACAAAAACTTGAAAACTTTTTTCTACAAAGACCAACGCCTTCCGTGTGCCAGCTCTTTCATTTCCAGGTGCTGAGATTAATGCTTCCAAAAATGAGTCTTTGACATTCAGTTTTTCTCCTCTAAATGAAAAGTGTTCTGTGTTAACAACCTGATTCAAACTATGTAACATGTAGAAATTATTTTTCCTTTGTGAAGAAAACTGGATATAAATGCTAAAATATTACCCTTTTCTCTTGAAAAATCTTTTCTGCCTTTGGTCATGAAAGCTTTTAAAATTAGTGGAAAATTCCCCCATTCCTCTTCCCGTGGCCCAGGAGGAGAGCGAGATATCGGTTTCTCTGTAAATAGCGTAACAACGACCTGCCTGGTGTTTGAGGTTTGAACTGCTTTGATGGAATATATTTTCAAGCAAAAGTGGTGGTCAATTTGGGTGAAAAGTGATAAAATTGAGTGGATTAAATTGGCTGTCAGCAGTTGAAATGCCACTTTGTATGTGAACCTTGGTGCCAACAGCCTTTATGTATGTAGGGAATAAAATGTAAATTTCCTACGATATTTTTGACATCAGAATTATAACCATTTTCTTTTTGTATGGCACTTCACAGTTTCTAGATCATGGTCAGCAAACTTCTTTCTATAAAGGGCCACATAGTAAGCATTTTAGGGGTTGTAGGACATGTACTATAGCTGCTCGCCCTGCTGTGGTAACGCTGAAGCGACTCTGGGAAATTTGTAAGATGGGGCATCGGTGTGTTTTAATAAAACTTTATTTACCAAGTCAGGCAGCTGGCTGTAACCGGCCTGTGGGTGGTAGTGTGCGAGTCTCTGATCTAGGTAATTCTCCTGCTTCCTCACGATGGAGGTGGAGGTGGTGACGGGGATTATGTTCTCCGAGCCAGGCCCGGTTCTGCGCGCCTGTCACGGTCCAGGCAGTGTGCGTGAACAAATGAAGGGCGAGGCGATTACTGCCGCTTTCCAGGGAAATAAACTGAGGCTTGGCTGTGCTCTTCATGAAAGCTTTATGAAAGTTCGTTTCTAAAAATAAAAATAAAAACCAACTCCCACAGTTAAGGAGGCATGCTTCTATATGTTTTTTTGTACTGACACTGTAATTTTGTGTTTATTATTGTTGATGATTTTCTCCCTGTCATTTTAGAAACTTTGTTAGATAATACCTCTTACAGAGCACAGTGACTCTCTTGGAGCCACATTTTAAGGTAAAAGCATTTTGAAAGAAATCTCACCATTTTCTAAAAGCATTTCTAGTTCAAGAGGATCCGTTCTGGGCTGTTGAGGAGCGTGGCCATTGCAAATCAAAGGTAATAAGGTTAGTCACATCCTCGTGTCGCTAGGAATAAAAGTAACATGGTCATTGGGGGAAAATACACATAAGTAAAACTTTAAAAAAGAAAATTCACTTACCACTCATCCCAGAGATAATCACTTCAGACACTAGGGTCTGTTAAGACATTTTGTTTCTATATAATTATGTAAATATGGATGTTATATATAATATGATATACTTAATTTTGACTGGACCATGCATTTTTCAAGCTTGGAATCATACTCTCAGCAGCTTTATAACTTTATCACTGAAATCACGTTTCCACTCCAGAGGCATTGTCAGCAGTTGGTCTAGTTAGCACCATTTCCAAGTGCATAATGTGACCCCCTAATAAGTTGTCAGATCCCCTCCACCTCAGCAGGCTTTGGTAGGGCAGGGAGCTGCCCTTGGTCAGTAGCATGTCTTCCCTCTGGGTTTGTGTGAGTGTGAGGTCAAACTTTATGCCATCTAAAAGTCTTCAAAAACTCATTTTTAAGAAGTGATATTCATAAACACCTGCCTGAAGGTCATATGGTCTGTCCACGAAAGACCCTTTTGTCCTTGAATCAAGCTAGATCATGGGCAGGAGTAGGTGCGGCCTGAATTGTTTGACTGTCTATGGAATTATTCTTTCATAGTTCATCACGAAGCTGTCAGCCTGTGTGGAAGGCTGCGGACCAGCAGCTGGTAGTAACCAGCCCACAGGTGTGTTTTTTTTTCCCACATACGGAGCGGGTCCACAGAATGTTCTCTTTTAATTGGAATTAGTTTGGCCAACCAAAAATCTAGATTTTAGTCCCACCCTAGAAAAACACTCGTTGACATGGACCAAGAGAGACACACACAGCCGTGTCCCTTCACATCACTCACAGTGGCCAGACAGTCAACACAACTCTCATGTCAGTCAGCAAGAGAGTAGATTTTTTTAAAGTGTGGTATAGCGTAGAAATCAAAACAACAATAAATAAATATCCCCCCCAAATGTAGAATGGAATAGGAGATAGGTTAGGAATTCACACATGGGATCAACTATTCAGAAAAGCAAGGGGATTATAAACATTAAACATCAGGGTAGTCAAAAGGCAGGCCCATTTTTAATGTTTTGAGGTATCTCTGTACTGCTCTCCACAGTGGCTGCACCAGTCTACATTCTCACCAACAGTGCAAACGGGTTTCCCTCTCTCCACATCTTCTCCAGTACTTATTGCTGTTGATTTATTGATGATAGCCGTATTGACAGGTGTGTGATGGTATCTCATTGTGGTTTTTATTTGCAGATCTTGATGGTTAGTGATGTTGAACATCTTTTCATATGTCTGTTGGCCATATATGCTCTTCGGAGAAATGTCTGTTTATGCCCTTTGCCCATTTTTTAATTGGATCATTTGTTTTTTTAGTGCTGAGTTTCATTAAGTTTATTATAAATTTTGGATATTACCCCTTGTCAGATGTGTTAGCAAATATGTTCTCCCATTCCATGGGTTGTCTTTTTATTTTGATGATTTCCTTTGATGTGCAAAAACTTTTTAGTTTGATATGGTCCCATCTGTTTATTTTATTTTTTTGTTTCTCTTGCTTGGGGAGCTATATCCGATGGAATATCGCTATGAGCAATGTCGGAGATTTTGCTGCCTGTGTTTTCTTCTAGGATTTTTATGGTTTCGGGTCTAACATTTAAGTCTTCGACCCATTTTGAATTTTCTTGGGTGTGGTCTAAAAAGGTGGTCTTGTTTCATTTTTCTGCATGTATCTGTCCCATTTTCCCAATACCACTTAATGAATAAACTATCTTTAGCCCATAGTATGTGCTTCCATCCTCTGTCAAATATTAATTGACTACAAAGGTGTGGGTTTACTTCTGGGCTCTCTATTCTGTTCCATGGATCTATGTGTTGGTTTTTATGTCACTATCAGGCTGTTTTGATTACTATGTCCTTATAGTACTGTTTGATATTAAGGTAGTGTGATTCCTCCAACTTTGCTCTCCTTTCTCAGGACCACTGTTGCTATGCAGGGCCTTTTGTGGTTCCATAAAAATCTTTAAAATGTTTTTTCTAGTTCTGTGAAATTATGACATTGGACTCTTGATAGGAATTGCATTGACTCTAAAGATTATTTTGGGTAGTATGGACATTTTAATGATGTTTGGTCTTCCTGTCCATGAACATGGTGTGCATCCACTTCTTTGTATCTTCTTCATTTTCTTTCTTCAGTGTCTTATAATTTTCCAAGTATAGGTCTTTTACATCCTTGATTAAATTTATTCCCAGGTGTTTTATTCTGGGTATATATCTGAAGAAATCCAAAACATTAATTCAAAAGAACATAAGTACCCCTATGTTCAGTGTAGTGTCATTTATAATCACCAAGATATGGAAGCTTCCCAAGCATCCATCAGTAGATGAGTGGATAAAACAGCTATGGGACATTTATACATGGAATACTATTTGGCCATAAAAAAGAAAAATTTTACCCTTTGCAACCGTGTGGATGGACCTAGAGAACATAATACTAAGTGAAATAAGCCAGTGGGAGAAAGACAACTACCATATGATCTCACTCATATATGGAATCTAATGAACAAACTGAACTGACAAGCATAATAGAGAGAAACTCATAGACAGAGAGCAGGATGACAGCTATTGAGGGGGGAGTTTGCAGGGAAGGGATCTAACAAAAAAGAAAAAGGACTCATGGGCATGACAGCAATGTGGTGATTGCAGGGGGAGGGGCGTACCAGGGGGGTTAAATGGCTATGGAAAAAATACAATAAAAAACATCAGTAAATAGTCAAGTAAAAAAAAATCAGGGTGGTGACAACAGGGAGAGGTTCTAAAAAATATTAGAAGGCTCTATTATCTTAAGAGACATATGGGTATTTGTTTTATTACCATGATGTATTTCCTACATGTATGTATGAGTATATATTATTTACTCTTTTGTATACTTGAAATATTTTGTAATTGAAAAAACTGGGTTATGTGGAAGTGCCAGGCTCTTATCCCTACACAGCTGCGCTTGGCTGGAGCTCAGTCTTAGCTGCCTTCTTCAGATGCTACATAAACTGTTTATCTTCTTTTAGTCCTTAACTACCTGTTGTCTCCTCCTGTTCCCCTGGTCCAGCCTAATTTACTCCTTTTCAGTAGCATTTGAGTTTTTGATCTCCAACCTTAAGGTGTTAGGTGGTAACAGCCTGCTGAAAAATCACCTTTGTATTTTCTGCAAGAATGTAGGTAAGGGTGTTGTTAATCACTCATGTTCTGTGTTCTGGGAGTAATTTCTACATGAGAGAAATTCCTCTCTGGTATACATGTAAGAACCAGGAATGATTCTCTTGACTAAGTAGTCAAGTCTTTGGGATGCTGTGAATGTTGTCACTGGTCGTGTGTTTTTCTTTGCTTTGGCTGCTAGGAAGATCAGAGGTAAATGTGGGCTCATCTTTAGCTAAAAGGGATTTATTGTGGCAGGTATTTTAAATTTTAGCCTTACTATTGGCGTCATCTGTTCTCCTGCCTCTCTTCTCTTTTTTATTTCCTCGTGTTATTTTAAAATACTATTTCATAATATAACTGTTTATGATAAGTGGCCATATTCTTTTTTGGAAAAAAGAGAGGATATAAATTAAAACTCTCATTTTAGGGTTTGTGAGAACATTTTGGAAATCTGAGCTTTATCCAGAATACTTTATTCACAAAGCTGCTTTGATCATCTATTTCAGCCATGTGAGTTACTAATTTTCCAAGAATGAGAATATAATTAAAATACACTTAACGCTAAAATGCAACTGAACATAATTTGATCTTCGATAATTTAGAAAGCAGTTAAGAAACTTGCCGTTCCTCGTGGCCATAATTATGAACATCAATTATAGTATGACACTATAAAAAAACTGGTTATTTCAGCTTTCTGATGATTTGAAATATGTAGGGCCTAGAATTTAGAGTCTATGCATGTCTTTGCAGGTCTTTCAAGCCTCCACATGTGCGTAGTTCGTATATGATGTTATCGCTAAGTATCAGGAAAGGGGAGGCAGGTGGGTCATGGTGGGGAGAGCCTGGTTCCCCAGACGTGTACCAGGTACTGCCTATCACGTGCTGAGTGTTCGAGAAGTCTTTGCCTTTCAGTTTGGTGCAAAATGCAGGGATGTAAATAGGTAGCATTTTTTAAGGTGGTGAGCGCCTTGGCAGCACAGATTGGTCTCTTACTTCGGCACGAAGGGAATGGTGAGGGAGTCATCATGCCAAGAAAAAGCACGTCCATTGGGAGGCAGAGTGTGGGTGGGTTGGGGCGAAAGACCTAAGAAGGCCTCAAGCAGTCTCGTTTGTTGAAGGGGCTTACCTCCTTGTCCATCCTCATCCTCACGGTGATGGAGGAGATGGCTGTGGTGGTGGAGAAGATGATGCCGTTGATGGAGGTGATGGGGGAGGCGGTGTGGGGAGTGGTCATGCAGGTGTCAGTTTTACTGAGCATTTCGGTGCTGGACACTGCTAAGCGCTTTACTCGTATTGTTCCCGTTAGTCATTAGAGCAGCCCTGCGAAGGCAGGTATGTTGTGTTTGCCGTTTTATTTTTAAAATTTAAGTGTAATTGGCATACAATATTATATTAGTTATATTAGTTTCAGGTGGACAATATCGCTATTCGTCATTTTTATGCCTTACATTGTGATCAACTCTCTCATTCTGGTAATGGTCTGTCACCATGTGAAGTTACCACAATATTATTGACTGCATTCCCCTTCGCCGTTTCACCCTCCCCCTCTGCTACCCGTCCCTTTGGTCCCTGTTTCTGTATTGGTCTGTTTTTGTTTGTTCTGTTGTTCATTTGCTTTGTTTTTCTTAGATTCCACAAATTTGTCTTTCTCTGACTTATTTCATTTAGGTCCTTCTGTTACCATCCAGGTTGTCAAAAATGCCAAGATTTTATTTTTTATGGCCAAATAATATTCCATGGTAATAAGATACATCTTTTTTTATCCGTTCATCTATCAATGGACACTTAGGTTGCTTCTGTATCTTGTCTATTGTATATGATGCTGCAATTAATATATGGACGTGTATGTCTTTTCTATTTAGTGTTGTGGGTTTCTTTGGATAAATACCCAGAAGCAGAATTGCTGGGTTGCATGGCAGGCCTAGTTTTAATTTTTTGAGGAACCTCCGTACTATTTTCCGTAGTGCTGCAACGTACATTCTCACAAACAGGGCACTAGGACTCCCTTTTCTCCACATCCTTGTCAACATTTGTTATTTGTTGAGTGCTTGCCATTTTATAGTTGCGGAAGCTGGTCATGAAGTTCAGTATTATACATTCCTCAAGAGATGGGAATGAGAAGAGGTGCCCCAGGCCTGGGAGGGTCTCATTCCCTCATCTGCATCAGATCTATGCTCAGATGTCCACTCCCTAGAGAGCCCTTCCCTGACCACCATATGTCACCGTAGCTTTTTTATTGACATGTAACATACACAAGTTTAAAGTGTACCATATGATTCGATCATGTATTTGTATGCATTGTGAAATGATCACTGCAATAAGGTGAGTTAACATCTCCATCCCCTCACGTAATTACTGTTTCTTTTTTTGTGGTGAGAACATCGAAGATCTACTTCCCCTAACAACTTTCAAGTATAAAGTGTAGCGTTGTTAACTGTAGTCACCATGCTCCACATTAGAGACTCAGGACTCACTCTCTTTATAACTGGAAGTTTGTATCTTTGACCACCATCTATCTCCTCCTCTCCTCCACCGCCCCGCCCCTGGTAACCAGCACTCTACTCTCCGTTTCTGTGAGTTCAGCTCTTTTAGCTTCTGTGTGTGAGCGATACCACACAGTATGTATCTTTCGCTGTCTGACTTACCTAACAGTGCTCTCAAGGTCCATCCATGTTGTTGGACAAGTCAGGATTTCTTTCTTTTTCTGTCCATTCTATTTAAAACTGATCCCCTCACCCCCATGGCCAACTATTTCTATTTTTTCTGCTTTGTTTTTTCCATGTTGTAATTGCATCTACTCTGTCCATTGTGTGCACCCACCGGAATGTGAACTCCTTGAGGACAGGTGTTCAGTCACTTCTGTTCCCTGCTGTGTCCCCAGCGCCTTCACCACTGTGCCCAGCATGTGGTGACGCTGACTGGTGAGCTTGTGCTTTCTCTGCTTCCTGTGGGGAGATGGGCCCAGTGTCACCAGGACATTTCTTTGCTAAGAGAAGTCTCACATCTGGATTTTTTTGAAATCTTAATTTGAAAATGGGCAACTGATTTTAGTTGTAAACACCCTGGGAGCCCGACAAAACACAGTTACTTGCTGAATTCAGCTTGCCAGCTGCTCACTTGGTCCCCTCTGTCAACTCGATGACTTCCTAAGCAGAAGTGTGACCAGATGAGGTTCACACTTTACGAAGATTGCCCGCAACAGTGTGATACCAGCACTGGAAGGGGGCAAGGCTGGGGCAGGACAGGCTGGGGCAGGAACCCCTCCCATAGTGACAAGGATCCCAAGGGCACTGTGTGGAGTCCTCTCCAGCTGGGCATGTTAGGGACCGGCGGCAATGTGATAGTGGCAGATCACTTCTCTTTTCTGGATGTGTTTTATTGGCTTCAGAAAGAGCAGCAGTGTGGAGGGAGCCCGGCCATGTCAGAGCCTGAGGCAAAAGGAAAAATCAGTTACAGTGATCCTGTCTAGATTTACAATTTTGCTGTTTTGTTCATTATAGATGTTTTTGCATTAACTTTGTGTTTTATTCAAAATATTACATGAAAACATTACTTATGATGACTGAGTTTTTTGATGACTCCTTAAATTTGCACCTGGCTCCTAGTCACCCCAATCCCACCCTAAAAAGCAAATTGCTCTTGACATTGGACCTCATCTGGGCTCATAAAAACTCTGACACAGCACAATTTGCAGTTTCCTAATTATGGTTCTCTGGGCTTTGAATAGGAAAAGACAGTGTTTTCCATCTAGAATTTGGTCAAATCACGTGTCCTTTGCATGTGGAAAGGTAGAGTACTGACAAGCTATAACGTGTCCAAATTTACAACGGGCCTTTAAATACATTTTGGGTTTTGTTGAGCGAGCAGAATCTTTGGCTGGAGAATTAGAACATTACAGAAGCTTTGAAATCCTTGCCCTGTTCTGGCCAAGGCTGAGCCTGTCAATGTCTGACAACATATTCCACTGCCTTTACAGCCATGTCCCCTCCAGCTGAAATTGAAGGCACCTTTTGCATTTAATGATGATTGCTCCGAGTAAGCCCTCTGCTAATGGCAGTGCACCTGCTGCAGTGGCCTGGCTTTTATAGATGGTAAAATATTTGATTTCACTCTCTCAGCACTTTGGAGATTCTTCAAAAAAGTTATTAGCGATCCGACAGCAAAGGACAGACTTGTTAGCTGAGCTGTCCTGTTAAACTCAGTGGAAGCGCCAGTGTCCAGTTGAAGCAGAATGTTTGTCTCAGTGGTGGAGGGAGGGGGAGGTAGGTAGAGTCACTGCTCTTCAAAGCTTGTCCTAAAACCCAGCACTGGGGTTGTGGGAACAGGGGTGTGCCCAAAATGTGGCTGCAGGGGAACTCGACTTATGAAGGGAGGAATGTGAGGGGAGCAGTGTGGCGTGGGAGACATAGCACAGTGTCTGGAGATACCCAGGCTGGATTCTCCGCTCTGGCCCTTTTGGTGGTGGGTGGGTGACCTGAATCAGGCCCCTCCCCTTCTCTGCACCTCAGTTGTCCTGTCCTTAAACAGTTGATGAATGGGCTGTTCTGAGAATAGATTTCAAAAGAGAGCTCTGTAAATCATAGTGGCTTTAATAACAGAAAAGTTCGGGTTCAATTTCTGAGTAGCCTTACCCACTCTGAGTCTACACTTTCTCCTCCATCGCGTGGAGTAATGATGCCAACTGCGAATTGTTATGAGGATGAATGATTTCATAGATCAGGTGCCTGGCAGAGAGGGGGGTGGGATAAATGGTGCATTATGTTGTTAAGGAGATGGAGAGCATTATTTGCTCTACCATGCAATGAGATGTCTTTCCTGTCACTAAGTGAGGTGATGTCATGAACAGTGTGAGGAGTGGTGGCAGGCACATGGAGTCATCACCACATGCATGTTTCGTGAATGTTGAACGGGGACAGAGGCCTCTGAGGGCTGCTTAGGGGCCTTTTTCTCACCATTTTATCCTGTGTTCACTGGTAGGCAGGTAGCTCAGTGGGTGTTAAGGTTTGCTGGATGCACATCTAAGCCAAGAAGGGGGGGCCAGAAGCCATCAGTGGTAGAATCCATGGAGACCACTTGGGTTCCTCAGTGGTCCCAGTTGTGTTGGAGCTCAGAATGGCTCTGGGAACCCCAGAGTCCTTCTGTCAGAGCTTGGATTTAGCATTGGCATGGCTGTGCTGGTCATTAAAGTGGTGCAGTATCCCCTACCTGTCACCACTCTCTGTGTCCACCTTCACTTCCCCAGTGACCTTGCCTCTCTGGACTCTCAGCCCACTGGCCACCCCTACTCTGAATGTATTTGTCAACCAGCAGGAGAGATGGTGCCTCACTGGCTGTGTGGGTACCTGGCAGGCAAAGGCCTGCTGCTCATCTGTCCCCACCAGCTGGCATTCTATCCAGTCCTCGTTCATGGCAGCTGCTGGGACCTGCAGCCTCTGCTGTGTCCCATCTGATCAGTCTCAGGAGCATTTTCCAGTAGGGTCTGCAGTAGTCCTGGATTTGATTCAGGCTTCAGGTTGCTTGTTATCCACACACGAGGCAATTGCTGTGGCACTCTGCTGGGTTCAGATGCTCTTCTTAGTCCTTAGACATTCCTGCTGGGTAGGTACTGTCATTATCTCCACTTTGCTGACTTACTGAGTACCTACTACATGCCAGTTACTGTCTGAGTGCCAGGGACCGACAGTGAACAGACACAGAAAAAGATCCTTGACTTTGTAAGTGCAAAGTCAAGATTGTTGCAATGCACGGCTAATATTCACTATTGCTATTTACACAGAAATGGTATTTCTAGATGGGTATAAATTTAAGACTGCTCCATCAGTTTCTCAGCTGGCAAGTCTTGCCAACATGTAAGACTTTATTTATCTAATGAGCAAAGGCAATAAAATGCTGACAAGGTATGGTGATGATAAGTGTGATTATGTAAGCTGTTGATTATGTCCAGATACATTAGGAGATCATTAAATACCTGCTGCGTGTAGAAAGAGAAGAATGAACCAGGGGAGTGGCAGGTCAGGGTTGGCTGGGGATAATGGGACAAGCATGAGTGGTGACAGCAGAAACTGTTTAAAAGGAAGCCTTGCTATGAGGAATGGTTGTCTCTTTTGGGGGCATTAGCATCAACAGAAGCTGCTGTAAGATGAAGTTGTCCACCCAGTGTGTTTGGGAGTGATTGTGGTGCCTGAGGCCCTGCGGTGCTATTTGTGTACTTGGAGAAAGGCAGGTGAAGAGATGGGCTTCAGCGTTGACTGGAGTTGTGTGCAGCTCACGAGACCTTCAGCCTGGGCAAAGCACCGTAGCTGCTGGGCAGAGAGGGTCTCATTCTGCCTTCAAGGGGCCCAGATGGGGGAGATGCAGATACACACTAACTAAACTCTAGTGGCCCTCAACCCCCTACACAGGCTTCTGGTTGGTCATATGTAACAATAGACTACAACAGGGGAGGGCTCTCATGCTAAAGGCATTACATGGTCTCTGCTCAAATATCTGTCCCCCTGGAAAGGCCCTTTTCCCTGACCCTCATCACCAAAATAACCTGCCACCTCCCGTCATGCTTCTTCCCTCTCCCTACCTGCCTTACTTTTCTCTGCAGCACCTGGCACACACATTTATTTGTGTGCCATCTGTTCTCAGCAGCTTGCTTGTCTGCTTTGTGAGAAGAGAGATGGCTTTGCTCCCTGTGTTATCCCGGGCCTACCATAGTTCCTGGCTCGTAGTAGGTTCTTCACAGATGAGTGTTGAATGAGCGAATACTCACAAGGACTCCCAGAGGTGGGTTCCATTGTCCTCAGGGACAGTGAGGTGTGGAGACTGACTCACAACTTTAAATCACTTGTGCTGGTTATTATCTGGCTGGAGATGTTCTGTGGTTTGGAGAAATTGGAAGAATTTCCTTTAGGAAGAGCAGTGGATTTGAAGGCTCCAATGTAGTTGCCACTCAGTGCCTTGGTCACTTTGCCCTCAGCCTGAAATCCACATGCATCCCCTTCAATGATGTGGCTGGAGTCCCAGCTCAGTGCTGGTTCATATTTTCCTTCATACTTCTTGAGCTAAATATGCAGCAGTCAGGGTTTAGTCAGAGAAACAGAATCACCGAGAGATATGTACAGGTACATATTAAGGAATTTGATTCAGAGCCTGGCTGTACACACTTGTAGACACAGGTTAAGCAGCCTCCACAGGTCTGCTATCTTCACATCTGGTGCTGGAGCTTGCAGTCCTTAGGGCAGGCCATCGGGAGGGGAAGATGGGGGTCCGGCGTGAAGATCAAGAGCAGGCTGGGAGCCACTCATGAATGAAGCCCATGCTAGTTCTTGTTGACTTCCTGGAACTCACACACTGTGGTGGTGAACACACAGCCCCCTGCTCAGGAGAGGGTGCCTCAGAAGGGGGACCCAGGGGAAGGTGGAGTATTTGCAGTCTCAGCTGTTGCTTTACACCAGGGAGGTGAGTCCACAGACCAGCAAGAAGATGTGTGAGCTACAAAAGGGCTGCTTGCTCCATCACTTGCATCCTCCAAATCTGTTCCCTGACTGCCCGAAACTGGAAACATACAGGAAAGGGACTTCTGGGAAATGTAGCTCAGCCCAGCTAGGTAGACACATTAGAAAGCGACCACAAAATGCTTATTGTTAAAGTGTATTAAAACACTGAGAGGCAGCTTTGCAAATTGGTTAAGAATCTGGGCTCGGGCCAGATGGCCTGGGATTAGATCCTGCCACCACTGTGGACTTACTGTATCGGTTACCTGCAGCAGGTTACTTCAGCCGTCTGGCTCTTAGTTTCCTTGTCTGCAAAGTGGTGATGAAAATAATACTTATGTCGTAGCTTTGAAAGGATTTATGAGCTTTAAAAGGATTAATTTAGTTAATAAATGGGGAGTGCTTATCACAGCCCAAGATATACATTAAGTGCTCCAAATATGAATAGAAATAACAAAGCAAAAGTGTTTGCCTCTGCACCACTTTAACTTCTGTCTCATAGCAAAGATCACACTTGTCCTGCATTCGGAGAGACTCATCTAAACACTAATCCCAGTGTCTGAACCCGAAAAGAGAGATGCAGCAAGAGGATGGCCCTCCCCCTTCAAAGACAAGGCCGCCATTCCACTGCTAGGTGTTAATCCACGAGGAAAGGACATGCATGTTCGTGCAAAGACTTGTATACAAATGTTCAAAGCAACTTTATTTGTGAGAGTCATAAACTGAAAAACCCAAATTCTATTCTACACTAATTATGGTATGTCCTTGCAATGAAGAGAAGTGAACCATTGTTACATGCACTAGCATGGATGAATCTCAAAATCATTATGTTGAGTGAAAAAAAAAATCAGACCAAAAGAGTACGTACTGCAGTTCCATTTACTGGAAACTCTAGGAAACACTTGTTGCTTGAGAATGGGGCAGAGGGAGCGGCAGGAGGGAAGAGGTCACTAAAGGGCCCGAGGAAACTTTTGGGGCTGATGGATGTGTTCACTAGCTTGATGGTGGGGATAATTCTGTGTGTGTAAACAAATATCAAAACTCACTAACTACACACTTTGAATGTGTGCAGTTTTATTGTGTGTCATTTGTACCTCAATAAAGTTGCTTTAAATTAAAAAAAAAAGGGAGGCCACAAGTGCTTAGGGCATGCTGGCCCCTTTAGGAGCAGTGCCCTACTGCAGAAGAGAGTAAAATCCACCCATCTGTTTATGGAAAAGTAATTGTCAGTAGCAATTCCCCATAGGGAAGTGTGTTATTTCTTAAATAATCGCTGTGGAAGGAGGTGTGTAATGAGATGAGGCTTCCGTGGAGGACTATAACCTAGTTATAAATTGTAGTAAAACATAAGTAAATATGGCTTCCTTTATAGGCAAGTGCTGGCCATTTATAATCAGCTCTTCAGGGAAAAGATGCATCACTAAAACCTCTAACTTTTCATTTGAAACCCTGTCAGGGACTCAAGGAGTCATGTTCTGGTTTTCTGAAATCTGTCTGGGCAAGGGTTCTTTTCCCCAACACTTCATTCTTCTCTTCCCAGAGGTTACTGGACATGCCAGTGTGTCTATTACAAAGGGGACAGGAATCGAAGGCTCAGAGGAAGGCTCCTGATTGCCTTTGCTTGTGCACTTCTCCCTGTTGGGAACACACCCTCCCACTCCTGGACATCATTTGATACCCTACCCAGGTACTGTTTCCTCCAGGCAGCCCTCCTGGACCACTCAGGCTGGATTAGGTGCCTTCCCGGGTCCTCATTTCCAGTCTCAGTGTCCTCTTTGCTCACTGTACTGCCCTGCAGTGGCTTCTTTTTATTTCTTACCAAAGGCTTTAGGGTTATTGTACTTGCAGGTCCCTTTGCCTTGGATTGTTCTTCCCAAAGTCCTTAGCTCTTTGGCTTCAGCTCTGGGCTCTCACTTCCTTGCCAGGGTGTTGTTGACCTCCTGGGCTCACTGAGATTCCTCTCAAACCCTCTATCTTTCTCCCTTCAGAATGACACAGTCTCAATTACTGTCTCCATATTTTTGTCTGTCTCCAGTTAGAATGTGAGCTTTGTAGAGTAGACACTCTGGCTGTCACTGCTGTGTCCCCAGCACCTAGACCAGGCAGGCAGCATAGGTGGCGCTTGTTTTAATGAGGGCATTGCTTCAGTGAGTTAATGGAGATGAAGAGGTTACAGAAATGCCTGGCATGTAGGAAGCAGCACTTAAGTCTTTGTTTGAAAAAACTACAACTGAATCTTAGCATCTTTTTCCCTGTGAGCTTTTGAAATTGAGGTTCTTTGACTCTAATTGAAATTGTTATTGAGCAGAAAGAAGAAAGCCACAAGAGGAACAGAAGCCAGTCATGTCTCTGGCCCTTGATAGATCTTGGTGGATAAAAAGTGACATATGGCACCAGCAGGCCTGGAACACCAGATTTCCCTGTCTTCTGAGCAATCCTTGAGTGGTTTCTGAATTATAATGGAAGCAATGTCAGCAAACCATGTGTTCTACCAAATTGCTGTGGGGCTGGCATTTGACAGGTAATTCTGTTCCCTAATTTCCTGGACATATCTTAATTATGACTCATGGGCTTGCACTTTTAATTTCTCATTTCATACTTCAGAGTCTTGGGAGGCTATTCTGTCTGACTCAGGGGTGTGACAAAACCATTGGTAATTGTGAAGCAAAATGAAAGAAGCCAAGTGCTCTCAACTGGACTTC
>PVKM010035569.1:0-15115 GCA_004027735.1 Carollia perspicillata | reverse complement strand
TCCCACCAGCCCCTGAATCTACCAGCCCCTTAATACTGGACTTCTCAGCCTCCAGAACTGTGAGAAATACATGTTCACTGTTTAAACCACCCAATCTATGATATTGTTGATATAACAGTCTGAATGGACCTAAAACCCAAAGAGCCTAAGAAAAATGCACAGTTCTACCATCTTTTTTATCCTCCCAAAATATCCCAAGGGTAAGGGAAAGGTCTCTAGGTTTTCTCTGATAAAGATGG
This sequence comes from Carollia perspicillata, assembly GCA_004027735.1. NCBI lineage: Eukaryota > Metazoa > Chordata > Mammalia > Chiroptera > Phyllostomidae > Carollia > Carollia perspicillata. The sequence continues at coordinate 14,876 of PVKM010035569.1, read as the reverse complement.
GGTTTAAGTCAGATTTTCAAGAGCTGAGAGAACAAGGGGATCCCAGCAGGCTGAAGGACTTGGGGACACCTGGGCAGGAGACAGCTGTGGCACAGGGCGCAAGTTAGTGTGCAGAGAAGCTGGTGAACGGTGTGAGGCCTGGGAGGGAGTACTCTAGAGTGGAGCTAGGTTGTCTCCTTGTTCTCCATGTCTTATTTACATAGCCCCTCCTCCTTTTGAGTCATTACATAAAAATATGTATCAGTAATGAATTGTTGCTTTCAAAACTTAGAAATTTCTTCATCTTTGTGCTCCATTCCCTAAGAAGAAAAGCTCTAGGACATATTGTAGAACAGCAGTTCTCAGTGCTGGCTGCCCATCAAAATTACCTGTGGAGCTTTTAAATATACAAATGTTTGTTACAGATTCAAAATTTCTGGCAGCAAGACCGTGGGCATCTGTATGTTTAAACAACCTCGCAGGGATTCTGATGCATAGCCAGGGCTGGGCGCCACGGCTGTGGAAAACCGTGTGATAAAATTCACCAGAAGAGAAATAACTCTTCACAAGTTGAAGATCAAAATTAAATATGTCATTATTTTTAGAGGAATCTGTGCCAATGTAGCCTCATCATGCTTTTAGTTTGTAAGTATGAGAGCCATCATAACTGCTAACTGGAAATGTGAGAAAATGAAATAACATCCCAGAAAATTGCACTTCATGGAAAATGCTGCTGTGCATTTCCTTAGCAGCAAAGCTTGGGCATGTATTAAAGAAAGGATAGGAGTATAAAGAAAAAATTAAAATGTGATCCTGAGCTTTTTAAAGAATGCTTAGTTATGTCACTTACAGAATATACAATTGTGAATTGGGTCAAAGTGACACTGATGAGTGGTTAAAAAAAATTTTTTTTCCCAAATTGTTTGTTTAAGAAGAATCCTGGTACAGAACAGAAGTCCAAGTCTCCTTGAAGCCAACAGAGTAGAGAGATTTGAAAATACAGAGCTATTGGCCAGTATCAATAATGTCAGCTTAAAGTCAGTAAAACAAAAAGTCTCTGGGGGGCTTTGTATCGCTATAAATTCAATTGCTTCCTTACATTTTGGCTGTGTGTACATACAGCACCTGTGAAATAAATTTTAAAGACATTTTCTAGAGTCCTTACAATTGATATCAAATACCACCATATTTACATTTGAGTATAGAATATTTTGGTAATGTTGATTTACTTAGAACTTCAAGAATAATAACATGTTTATTTTAAACTCTAGGGACAGTAGGAGCAAAGTTTGTGGTTAGATGATATAAAAACAATGACGATGAGTTTGTTTTCGACTCTCGGAATTATAGTTATGCCGTGGAAGGGCTGCCATCCAGCATTCAGCCAGTCGCCGAAGGCACCTGTCCCATGTCTGAGGTGGCCTGGCTGGCTCATGGATGGCATAGCTTCAGAGGGAATAGAAGCCCTTTTGGTGGAAGATAGTTGGTTTAATTATTTGAATATGTTGCATATTTGGATATGTTGTGAATTCTGTGCCGAGTATCACTGCGATGACTTGGAGATTTATGTTCTTAGAAAACATCCTAAATAGGGTTAATGAGTTGATAGCCACACCACCCTGAACATGCCCGATTTCATCTAAGTAGGGTTCCTGTCATGGCTGTCACTCAAGGTGAGCCCTTGTGGTTAAATCTTGCAGAGTGATGTCTCTCAAAAAAAAAAAAAAAAAAAAAAAAAAAGAACTCTTCCTTTCACAAGGATAACTGTTTCTACCTGAAACTCTTAGAGTGGCTGTTTGGAATGATTTGACAATAATCCTGATAGGAAAAAAGAGAAGGAGCCAGGCTTAGGACATTTTTAATTATATCAGTTGATAACTTAGGACATTCTAAAGGAAGCTTAGAAATGGGAGTCAGTTTAGATTACTCCCTTCCCTTCCTCACTTACGTCCTATTTATCTATCCATGTCTCATCTGTCCAGTCTAGCTGTTGACCACCTGTTAAGTCCATCCCCATTGTGCTGCCTTATGTGACCCATCCCATTCTTGTTCTTGGACATGTCATTAGCTTCCTGATTTCCCTGAAGTGACATTTGTCAGTCTGGTCATGTTGCTCTGTTACAGTTAGGATCCTTTTTGTAGTCAGTGATCGAAAATTCCTACCAAAGTGGCTTATGCAAGAAAAGAGAAATTTATCAGCTCACGTAACTAATTGTGCAAGGACAGACCTCAGGGGGACCTTAAAGTGGTCTCAGAAGATGGGCGAAGGACTTGCTCCTCTGCCTGAGCCTGGCTCCTCTCCCACAGTTGCAGCCGGCCTGTGGAGTGGCTTTGTAAGACTCAGAAACAAGTGCCCTTCCCTTAGTAAGTTAGTGTGTGTTATTTCTTTAACAAGAATGATGCCAAAATCATCCTGTAAAGTTATACAAAGCAAATGATTGAGCGTGAAGTAATAAAAATTACTAATTAGCTTCAAATTAATAATGAAAAAAATCAAAGTCTGTACTACTTGATAATTTGTGGTAAAATAATCACATGTCTTGCCTTTGGCATGAATGCTCACTTGTTGCAATAACTTCTTTTCTATTAAAAAAATTGATGCTATTTTGACAGTATTTCTTGTCACCTTTTAGAATTTAAATATTTAAGAATACATTTTAGTTCTGAAAAGCTACATTCTTCAATGGGGGAAAATATAGTAGCTGGACATTTTATCTTTGAATCTGGAACAGTTAAAAGTGATATGTATTCAGCCCTGGCTATTGTGACTCAGTGGATTAAGGGCTGGTCTATGAACTGAAGGGTCACTGGTTCAATTCCCAGTAAGGGCACATGCCTGAGATGTGGGCCAGGTCCCCAGTGGGGGGTGTGCAAGAGGCAACCAATCAATATATCTTTTGCACATCTATGTTTCTCTCCCTTTCTCTAATAATTAGTAAAATCTTTTAAAAAATTGATATGTATTCAAATGGTAGTTAGACTTCTTGTGATCATTTCATAATGTATATAAATATCAAATCATTAAAATGTATACCTGAAAGTAATAGGATATTGTATGTCACTTATATTCAGTTTAAATATGCATGTAAAAAGCTGCTAAATTAAAACAAATCATACTAAAGAAATCTCTGTGACAACGAATAGTCATACAGTGGAAGGAACAGCTTATGAGGACTTCCTTACAGGATCATGTGGGGATTTAAGGACATGTGCATGGAGAATGTATGACACTGTGCTTGAGTAAGCCCTCAATGAGTATTGGTTATGATTATTATCAGCTCTTACTCAGCCGTAGGTTGTGGAGTGCACTTGTTTTTCTTCTTTTGTTCTTCTGGTTCTCAGTGGTTGCTCTAGAATTTTTATAGAAGGGCTTCGGACAAGCAATCTGGTTGGACAGAGCTCTGTAGGACTTTCTGGAAACTGTTTGCACAGCAAGTTCATCCCTTCTTCAAATTTGGATTGCATGTTTGGGTGATTGGGGGAAGGCTAAGGGAGACTACAGAGGGGATGGGTATGGAAGTTTTACCCTGACTGGCTGTGACCCTGCTGGCCTAAAGCCATCTCAATCGCTAACTTCCTGAATTCTTTGCCGTCATCAGTTACCAGCTTGCTGTCCACCTCTGGCTGCTGGTTGTATTTGCTCAGATGTCTGACTTCTTGAATCCCTAGGCTGCTGCAGCATCCAGGTCTCCAGGTGTTGACCAACTGCATGCCCTCATATTTCTGGCCTGATTCCTCTTTACAAGGTCACCCTTCCCTCCCATCAGGGTGCCTAGCTTACTGCCTCCTCAGTACATTTGGACAAGCTCCTCCCTCTGTGTGAAGTGCCCCATCCCTCTTGACTGCTTAGCAAACATCTTGTCCTTGAACGCTCAACTCTGAGTAAATTGGGGAGCTTTTCCATCTGTGGAAAAGCCAGACCCTCTAGGAGGCTCTCACAGCACGTCACTGGTGTTGAAGATATTTGCGTATTTTTACCTGTTTCATTGTTTTTAGACTGTGAGCACCTCCAGGCCAGGAATTTTATCTTATAACTTTTTATTTCTAGTGCTTATCACAATGATTGGCATTAAGAAAAACAAAAAACTTTGTTGAATTAGAGTATGAATGAATGAGGTGCCTAGAAACTGCATAGCCTAGAAGTAGATCTCTTCGTGGGAACGATGAGTTACATATAAAGTACCCTCTACTGCATAAGTTATTAAAGAAACAAAAACCTGGGGGCCTCTTTGAGAAGAGCAGTCAGTAACTGCCTTCCCTGTAATGCTCCTGCTAAACCTATCAAGAAATTTTGAAGACATGGCTTTACAGACCTTTGGCTGTCATTCTTCCAGTGCCACCTGCAGCCCCCAAATCTCCTGCCCAATTTCCTGTCTTACAAGTTGGGGAAGTTTTCTGTCTTCAGTGTTTTGTGGGAAAGCTTATGGAGACTACAAAGGGAGGGGCTAGGAAAATAATCTTGAAGTTGATGAGATTTATTTTTTGATAAGAATGACTCATTGTGTAGACCGCCTGCTGCTAAAAATAATAACATTTTTAAAATGTACCTATTGTCGAAGACTTTGGGCATAAGGTCAAATAATTGCATAATGGGACTATAGGAGCCAGTAGCAGACGATGGGCTCATACTTTTCTTGCTGAGCAGGCCTTTCCTACCTATGCCAAGATAACAGCAAAAGTTCCCATTAGTAATGTCAGGTATTGTCCTGGCAGTGGGATAGGACATTCCAAAGATAAGAGCTTTCATTGATGGGAAAAATCTTGGCTGTGACGTCCTAACCTGGAATCTAGGTCCTATTGAGAATTTCGGCTAATCCCAATATTGAATAGTGGGTAAGAATTCAAAATCCAGGGGCGATCACTTCCTAAGGTATATAAATATTTAATCACTATGTTGTGCACTTGAAACTAATATAATATTGTATGTCATTATAACTGAAAAATAAATAAAAATAAAAAGAATTCAAACTCCAAAGGCAGATGGTCTGGGCTTAAGTTCAGGTTCTTGCACTTACTAGTTGTGTGGTTTGGGGCAAGTTACTTACCGTCCACATGCCTTATTTTCCTCTTCTGTAAAGTGGATTAATCATAATGCTACCACTGATCTTTGAAGAGTAAATTAGTCAATATATGTGAAGTCTGACATACGAGCATTCCAGAGGTATAATGCTCCGCCAGATTCAGGAATACTTGTAGTGGGAGCGCAGGTGGGAAATTGGCAAATTGCGTAGAAAAACCTGTGGATGTGCCTGAACCAAACGTCTTTAAAACTGCATCCTTCTATTTTAAGTAAATTTTAAGTTTCCTCCATCAACAGAAAATACTTAAAAGCATCATCAATTGTAAACAGGGGAAGAGCTACAATGGGAAAAATGATTAGAGAGCAGTGCCCAGTCCCCTCCTAGAAACCTGTTCCCAGTCCTCAGAGAAAGGAGAAAGTTGAATTCTGAGAAGGTAATTTGGAAGCCTTCAGATATCGCTTCTCTCAAACACTGCAATATGGCTATTTAATAGGAAGGACATATCTATTGTATAGCTTTATTTACTTGCTAATTAACAGAACTTTATTTTAATCTATAAGCATCATTATAGTTATTCTGTGTTCTATGAGTAGGTTTCAATATCAGTAACAGTTTGAACCCCTAGATCTTTCATTCCTAATGATCCTTTAAATGTCTGGTATAAGCAGATTTTAACACCTAAATTGTATGAAGAGATTAATTACATTAAACAATCACTTCTAATAATAAACAAATGAATCATCTGTACCTCAAATTAGCCTTGATGATCCTGCTTCCCAGCTTCTTATTGACTAATAAGAGAGGATGCCAGATCTAGGATCCTTTTGTTGTCTTTTCAGTCAATTAATAATCAAATATTGAGTGCCTATTATGGGCCAAGCTTTGTGATGGGGCTGTAAAATGAATTATCCATAATATTCTATCACTCAAAGAGTTTATAATTTAGTAGAGCAGATTGCTTCCCTTTTACTCTTATCCAAAAACACCTCAATCCTGGGATGATGTCTGGAATTTTGAAAAAATTTAAAAGGGTAACTTGATTTAAACTGTTATTCTGCATCAGCCACAGGTGAGACGCTGTGATGTAGGCAAGGGTTCTGAGCAGAATGAGAAAAACAAACAATTGAGAACATTCTTCGAAATTGTTGGAATAGATTCCTAGGGCTGCCTTAACCAATTACCACAAATACAGTGGCTTCAAATAGTGGAAATCTGTTCTCTCACAGTTCTGGAGGGACGAAGTCTGAAACCAGGTGTCAGCAGAGGAGTTCTCCCTGTGGGTGCTCAAGAGAGGAATGCACGTTTTTACCTTTTCCAGCTTCTGGTGGCTGTGGGCATTCCTTGGCTGCATTTCTCCAATTCCTGCTTCCTTGCTCACAGTGCCTCCTCCTCTTCTATGTGTCTTCTTCTCCTCTTGTTTCAACTCTCCCTCTGCCTCTGTTGTTGAGACCCTTGTCTTTTGATTTAGGGCCAACCCAGATAATCTAAGGTCATCACCTCATCTCATGATACTTAATTATACCTGCAAACATCCTTTCTCCAAGTTAGATAACATACAAATGCTGGGGATTAGAACATGGACATATTTTTGGGAGGTGACACTATTCAACCTGCTACAATTGTCTTTACAGAATATATGTTTTCTTTTTTTAAAGGATACACCAGAATTTTAACAATATTTTATGTATGTATGTATGTATGTATGTATGTATTTATTTATTTTAGAGAGGGACCAGGCCCTTAACTCAGCCATGTGCCCTGACTGGGAATTGAACCTGTGACTTTTTGCTTTGCAGGATGATACTCAACCAACTGAGCCATGGCAGTCAGGGCTTTACGGTATATTTTCAATATTTTTGTAAAATATTCTAAATATTCAGAAAAATCTTACACATTCTATTAAAATATAGTGCCAAAATATCTCCTATAAAGTACGAATGTTGGGTTTCTCTGTTATTTCTCCACTCATGAATAATTAAAAAGAATTCATTATATAGCCACCAGTCATGTTTTAATTTCATAAACATTTTGCAACTCTTATATTTTATATATGTTATTATACATTACACTTTGAGAAGACATAGATTAGATTTGTAAACTGTATAAGAAATACAAATTCTCAAACTGTGATGTCTTAACTAGAAACGACAACTGCTTTTATACCACACTTGTGACAATGATGCTGAGGCAATGGGATTTCTTCCGAGTTCCGTATATGCTACCTGGGTATGGAAAAGGTAAGAGGAGCCATATAAAGTCTTACAGGACAACTTCCAATTAGGCATGTAAGAAGCTTAAAAGTTACCACTCTTGTCCCTACAACAAGAAAAAAGCTGAACGAACTAAAATCAACAACTCTTCTTAGATCTTTAGAGAAATGAAGTCACAAGGCAATCCACGGCTCCCAGAATTGGAGAGAGAGCTAGGCGGGTATAGGCAATCGCAGCTCAGCAGCGCAGAAGGCCATGGACAGAAACCTTCATGGGAACCACTGCCGGGGCATGAAAACCTACGCTGTGATTGAGGAATTGCTAGATGCTCAGTGTGGAAAAGTCAGAGAATTAGAAACTCTAGGGGGACCTAGTCTTAGGAGCCCCCTATAGTTTTGTGAGTTTTACCTCCAGGAACCCTATCAGTTCCCGTAATGAAAATCAGAGAAAAATCGTTTTATGCTTATGGGGAGTGGAGAAGGAGCCATTTTGAAGGAAACTTAGAGCATTCTGTTTTTCTTAATTAAGACCTAGCCTCAAGAGAAACTATCTTATCAGAGCCTAATTACCCTGGGGAAAGGGAAAAGCCCAATTCCAGTTCACTCTAGACTTCCTGTCTCACCAAAAGGAAGTGGGGGTTATAAGAAGTACTTGTGAAGGTCACAGCTAAGGGGAACAGTTTCATTAAAAGACTGTGAGCTAATCTTAGGACCATAGGATGCTTCTTTCCCCTCATACCCTCCTAACACGTCAATAGGACTTCTGTATAATAACAGGGAAATACTATTGAGTGAAGAGGTGAGGGGATTAAGAAGTAAAAATAGGTAATTACAGGATAGCCATGGGGATGTAAAGTACAGTATAGGAAATGGAGTAGCTTAAGATCTTATATGCATGGTCCATGGATATGAACAATGATGTGGGGATTGCCTGAGGCAGTGGGGATGTTGGGTGGAAGGGGACAAACGGGGAAAATCAGGAAAACTGTAATAGCATAATCAATAAAATATAATTAAAAAATAAAAACAAAAATTAAAGTCGTTTTTGGCTTTGTTGTTTTATTAAGTGATGGAAAATAGAGATGCAAATGGGAATTACAAAACCACAATCCTCTCACCAAAAATCGAAGGCACCGTAGTCCGAATCTCTGCTGCCTTTAGGGAGCTTCCCTGGGAATTCAAGCAGTGGAAGGAATATAATTGAATTTTCCATTTTTGGCTGAAATGTTGAAAAGCAAAAGAAAGACAAAATGAAAGGTCTACAAGGTCAGACAGGAGAATTTTCTAAAAGCAAAATCTGTTGCATGTACTGCTGGAATTTTACGAAGGCCATGTACGTGTCTCAGGGTCCTAGGAAAGTGAAGTGGAAAGAAGTTGAAATTCTACGTGCTAAGCTTTGAAGAGCCCCGCCCGTGTCCACTCCCTGACTATCGGGAGTCCCAGGAGTCCCAGGAAAACTTTGCCCAGAGGGTCGCAGCAGTCTCTGGGAATGGTGACCTCTTCACACCCTTGGGCTCTTATTAGCGGCTGAAACAAGATTTGTGGGGTGAAAAGCTTGGGGGTTACCAGGCACATTCTTTAAAATGTGACTGAAACAAAACAAAAGCCCATACCCTAAAATCTGTCCTGAAAACTGGTCATTAATTCCTCTTGCTTCTGCCTTTTTCTCTAAGGGAGCAAGTGAGGGACCATTTGAGTGACAAGTAGAGCTGCCGCTGTTAATAGCTGTTCTTGAGTCTGATGGAGCCTGGCTGGGGTGCAGAGGTGGCGTGGGGAGACTGTTAGACGCCAGCCTCAAAATCAGAGCATCCTTATGCTTCGTAGAAAAGTTTTCTAATTAAAATAATGTTTATTGTAGAAAATTTGGAAAATATAGATAGAGAGGAAAATATAAGCCAACCCTAACCCCACTCTGCTGACATTTTAGTGCGCACCAGTCTAATGTTTTCTGAGCATACTGACTCACATAAAATTAACGAAAATGAGATCATAGTGAACATATGTTTTCATAACCTGTTCTTTTTCACTTAACAAAATATCAGAAACATCTTTTCATGTCATTAAATGTGTTTAAATATTATGTCTTACCTTTGCAGTTTAATTTTTAAGAGGTACTCAGTGACAACATTACATCTCTGTTTTGTTTTATTTGAGCTTTAATGCCTATTTTTATTGGATGACGCTGCTGTAGCAGCAAGAGGGGCTCAGATTTCTTTATTTTATAATGAAGGCTCTTTTCTCTACCCATTTCCATGTAGTCAGTTCCATTTACTTCATTTAATTTACGTTACTCATGCCCAAGAACACTGACTTGCTCCGGTACACATTTCTAATGAGCACGACTGGTACCACGCATGTCTATAAAATGGTAAGGAGTGGATGCCACGCCGACTTGTTGCACAAGTCATGGTAAATGAAGAAAAAAACCCCTTCTGCATCTTTCAGTGAGGTCCCCAACCCCTTTACAAGACAACAAGCCAGTGCATCAGCGTGGGTTGCTTCTTATATAGTTTTTGCCACAAAGACATTTTTTGCTGCAGTATTCGAAACAGAAAAACATCTTCTGATGAACTTGAACCCATAGTCCACCAGAAAATGATAATTATGGCCAAGGAAAATGAGAAAAAAAAAAAACAAAACACTGGTCATTTGAACAACTAGCTCAGTTTTCACTGGGGCCAGGTCTTCTCTTCTTCACTCATGGAAAAAACCCTGCTTGGGAAAGATTTTCTTCTTCAGTGAGGCCTTCACAGGAAGCTCATTACCAGGAGCACAAGTAGATGAATCAACTGAATTGATTTGTTGACATAAAACAAAAGACAGGGGCTGGGGGAAGTATAAGAAGGCAAATGGGAGATAAATGGTGATGGAAGGGGACTTGACTTTGGGTGGTGAACGCACAATACAACGTACAGATGATGTATTATAGAGTTGTATACCTGAAATCTATATAATTTTATCAACCAATGTCACCCCAATAAATTCAATAAAGAATAAAACAAAACATATTCTCCTTTTGTCCACTACGCAAATGGCACTTGTCCTTGAGGCTGCTCTGTTGATTTTTCCAGGCACAAGATTTTCATAAACTGCATTCCTGGGCCTGGCTGACTCAGCCACACTGTGGCGCAGCGCCTGCAGAGGCCTCCCTGAGGTCAGTGGCCCTTCCCTTTGTTCTCCTGTCTGGTCCCAATGGGCAGGCTCAGAAGTTCCTGCTCGCAGTGCCCTTTTGGGTGCTGTTCAAACTCCCTTTTGCACTGTGGTTGCTACACTAGCCTCTTCCATCCCTCTCCTTTCCTTCTGTCCCTTCTTCACTTTCTTTCTTCCTTGCCCATTCTTCTGGCTTCTTTTCTCCTTTGTCTCTTGGTGACTCATTCATCTGCACCTGATACTGCTTCCTTTTCCTGGGTGCCTGGCCCCAGGTTCTGACTGCCTTGCTGGAGGTGAGAGTACCGGCAGTTTTGTTTTTAAGTATTAAATTCTGGGGGGTAACATTGGTTAATAAGAATATATAACTTTCTAGTGTATAACATTGTAATTCAGTATCTGTGAACCCTGTTGTGTGCTCACCACCCAAAGTCCAGTTTCCTTCCACGTATTTGGCTCTCTACCCACTTCACCTCCTTCACCCTCTTCTCTGGTATCCACCGTTCTGTTCTCTGTGCCCATTTGTGACAACACAAAGTACCTTGAGAGCATTATGCTAAGTGAAGTAAGTTGGAAAAAGACAAAAACCATGTGACTTCACTCTTATGCGGAATATAAAACGAAAACTAACAAACTACCTAACAAAACAGGCAAAACCAAACTCATAGATATCAGCAGTGTTGATGGCAGCAGGAGGTGCTGTCCCTGGTGAATGGCCCCCGGGTAATCACTCCTACCTGGAGCCCTGCAGTGCAAGTGAACTTAACCCCTCCTCAGTTCTTTGATCCTGACCCTGTTCATGTGACCTGCTCCTGGCTTAGGCTGAACAAGTACTATGCTGTTCAAGTGGTCACCAATGACTATGAAGCATGAGAAATGGGGGTAGACCACACTGAGAGGAGCAATAAATATAAAACACACACTGGATGTTGAGGTCTTATGAAAATAAAGAACATAACTATCTCATTAATTAAAAAAATATTGAGCCGTAGCCAGGTAGCTCAGTGTGTTAGAGTGTCGTCGCGATACGCCAAAGTTTCGGTTCAATCTCTGGTCAGGGCACATACAGGAAGAAACCAATCAATGCACGAATAAAGGGAACAGTAAGTTGATGTCTCTCTCTCTCTCTCTGAAAAACCAAAATCAATAAAAAATATTGATCGTATTGAAATAATATTTTGGATAAACTAGGTTAAATAAAGTATATTACTAAAATGTCTTTCGCTTGGTTCATATCACTTTTTAGGGCCTAGCTACCAGGAAATTTTTGACAGCAGGCTTGGTGCACTTTGCAGCTCTCACTAGGTCCCTGCTGAACAGCATGTGCACAGACCCTCGAGGGCTGCTCAGACTCCTCACTTTCTAATTGCTAAGGGCTCAGAGCTCTCTTTTGAGGTCATTATACTTCTTACTTACTTTTGCTTCTTGAAATGCAAAAAGACAAATATATTTATATATTTCTGCTAATTTATTTATTTATATTAAAAATTTAATTTAAAAGGGAAAAAACCCCTCACCACATCTGACTAAAACCTAACTACATCTTATCCATGGTGAAGTTGTAGGCTATAATGATATCTAGATTTAAAAAATTAGCCTAGCTATGTACTTGTTTTTGTTCTTGAGCTTCCCTTTGTATTCTCACTGGGTCAGGCCATCAGATGCCTATGATGACCACAGCCTGTGATGAAGGGCAGGTTCCTGGGCTTGTTTTCTCATCTAGGCCTGCCCGCCACCCCCACTCACCTCTTTCCTCCATAGCTGCTTAGATCTGACTCCAGGACAACCAACAGGTGAACCAATGACCCAGGTATGAAAAGGTGAGCTGGGCTGATCAGCATGTTTTTTTTTTCTGAACTGGAAGTAGGGAAAAAATAAGGCCGTTATCCATGGAAACTGAAGGCAAAAAAATGCTAAGAGAAGCAGTAGGGGCCATGTGTGTACAGGGCCAGTGAAATCTATAAGAAAGACATGAATAAGCAGGACCTGTGAACAGGGAGACCTACATGTGGAAAGCATGTAAGATACACAGATGAGGGGGACAATAAGCGAGTTGGTTGTGACAGAGAGGAGTAGTTGGATTATTCTAGTGAGAAGTGTGTTAGTCCAACTGGGTCGCTATAACTGAAATACCATGAACGGGGTAGCCTGTAACAACAGCAATTTATACCTCACAGTTCTGGAGGCTGGCAAGTCCAAGATGAAGGTGCCAGCAGATTTGCTGTCTGTTGAGGGACTTCCTTCATGTTCATCCAGGGCACCTTCTCACTGTGTCATCACATAGTGGAAGGAGTGAGGGAGCTCTACGGGGCCTCTTTTATAAGGATGCTCATCCCATTCACAAATGCTCCACCTCACGACTAATCACCTCTCACAGGCTCTACCTCCTAATACCCTTACACTGGGGTTTAGGATCGCAACGTATGGATTTAAAGAGCAACAGATCGCCAAAGTGAAGATCTTTGGGTTGATTCTATTATAGATTTGCTTTTTTTTCCTGTGCCTTTAGAGATTCCTTCTCTTCAGAAGCCAGGTTATTCAACTTTTCCTGTGTTCCTGTATATGGGGAATGTAAGTATGAGTCTCCTTTCATTGAGAGAACTTGAGGGATTCTGTTTTCTGTAACCAGTCTAAAAAACTACTACCTTAGTTTTGCGAGTTAATGTCCTTTTCCCCTAAAATAGCTTTCAGAGGTAGATATATTCCTGTCCCCCTGTTAGGTCCACACAGAATTTATAAATGCACTCAAACCCTACTTTTTTTTAATACCTAAAAGGACCTTATTCAGCTGCTCCTGAGCCACATAATCTGATATTACTTTAAAAAATATTATATAATTATTATAGTTTATATGATTCCTCTTTTTTTGAATTTTATTTATTGTTGTTCAGTTACAGTTGTCCAGCTTTTCCCCCTATTGCTCTCCCTTGCCCCATCCCCCCACACCCACAGTCACCCCTACGTCTGTACCCATGAGTCCTTGCTCCTTTGCTTGCCCCTTCCCCTTCTTCCCCCCTTATCCTCCTCCTCCCTCCTCTGTGGTCACTGCCAGTTTAGTTTATTCTTTATTACTTTTTAAAATGATTAAAGTTTTATTTGCTTCTGTGTATATTAGGAGGAAGACAATCCTTTAATTTGTCACTGAACATAATTGCAATTCTTGCCAAGCAAGTTAGAAATCTACTTTCCTTTGAAATTCAAAATTGATACTAATTAATGAGTTGGAAGTTTGATGTAAAAACTGTAAGAACTTACTACAAGGAATTAAAAAAATTATCTTTTTAATTATTTTTAGTGGGCAAGAATAACATTTTCCTTGATGTGTTCTTAATTAACTTTTCAATATCTGTCACCATACATAGCTACAGAATTTTTTTTGTGATGAGAAATTTTCAGACTTACTCTCTTAGCAACTTTCAAATATGCAATACAGTATTATTACTTTTAAAGGTTTATTTTATTTTCATTTGAGAGGGGGGAAGGGAGAAAGAGAGAGAGACGCATCAATTTGAGAGAGAAACACCGATTGGCAGCTCTTGCTCTCACCTCAACTGGGGATCAAGCCTGCAACCTGGGCCTGTGCCCTGGCTGGGAATCAAACCAGTGACCTTTCCTTTACGGATGATGCTCCAACCAATGGACCCATGCTGGTCAGGGCTGCAATATAGTGTTATTGACTATAGGTACCTTGCTGTGCATTACATCCTCATGTCTTACTTATTTTATAATTGGAAGTTTGTACCTTTAACCACCTCCTCACACTCCTCTCCCCATCCCAACCCCAGAATTTGATCTTGTTCTTAATTGACTATAAGTCATGGTGAGGCATTACATTAGTTAGCTTGAGCTGTCATAAAATACCATAGGCTGGGTGGCTTAAACAATGCACATTTATTTTCTCACAGTTCTGGAGGCTGGAAGTCTGACATCAGAATTTTAGCATGTCTCAGTCTGATGAGTACTGTCTTCCTGGATTGCAGATGGCTGCCTTCTTGTTCTGTCCTCATGTGGCAGAGAGAAAGAGAAAGAGAGGGAAAGAGAGGGAGAGAGGGAGAGAGAAAGAGGGAGAGAAAGCCCCACACCTCTCGGATGTCTCTTTAAAACTCTTTTTAAAAGGACACTAATCCTATCAAGAGGACTTCACCCTCTTGCCCTTACCTAAACTTAATCATCACATTGAGGATTAGGACTTTAACACATGAATTTTTGGGTTACATAATTCAGTTCAAAGCATATTAAAGGCAAATTATAATCTTAATCACTTAACATTTTTCTCATGAGTGTGTTAAACAAATTATTTGTAATTCAAGTTTTATTTTTATAGATGGATATTCATCAAGTTTGACAGGTGATTCAGAAAGCAGTCTTGACATACATGAAAAAGGTACTAATAACTATCTTCATATGTGTCACTTTCCATCTAATTTGCATGAAATATATCAAGGACTTCAAAAAAGATATTGATAGCAACACAATTATAGTAGGGGATTTTAACACCCCACTGTCAAAAGTGGACAGAT
>PVKM010035568.1:0-15095 GCA_004027735.1 Carollia perspicillata | reverse complement strand
GGGTGTATTCAGTCCAAGTTCATTAATGTGTGAGCATCAGATTTCCTTGGGGAAACTGCTTTTTGGGGATTCTTGCAAAAGGGAGCAACACAAAGTGGGGAATTATTGTGACAGGAACCAGAGGGGCTCTGGAGAGTTGTTGGATGTGACTTTTTTTTTAGGGTGAGGCATGGAGCAGAAAGGACCCCAGTCACCAACTGATCCAACCCTCCATGTAAAGGGTGTGAGCACTGAGACCCAAGAAGGTTCTGTGACATTCTCAAGGTCATCCAGACAATTAGTGGCCAAGCCGAGACTGAAACCCAGCTCCCCTGACTCTGAGCCCTGGACAGGAAGCCTGAGGGCCTGTGGTCCAGATGCAGAAGGCTCACTCCTGTAAGTCTCCAGGGAGCTCGCTAGGTCACCGTTAACCATCCAGGAGCTACTTGGTCTCAGCTGGTTAGTGATGGAGCCAAGTCCTGGACCTGGGTCTTCAGATTTCTAGTCAGCGGACCCAACTGTTTACTGCCCTGAAGTTGGCATATAAGCCCCCCAAATTGCCATCTCATCCAATGGGAGTTTTCCAGCTAAATCGAAGTTCTGAGTAGATGGTATAATGAACCTCTGTCTTGTAACTCAACATGTTTGAACACTTCTCCTGTATTTGAGGCAGTTGGCATGTTTTGAGGAAGCAGACCCCATGTGGAATCCTTTCCTGGCGAGGATGGAGGACGGGGCAGAGAGACCATCCAGGTCCCAGAGCCAGCTGACCCCGTGGACACAGCAGCTGCGTCCTGCGCAGCATCTTCGGGGCCTGTGCCCAGAGGCCATGGGATCTGAGTGCAGGGGGTTGGGACTCTGTTCCTGGACACGTGGCCTCCAGACCCAGCCTCTGGCTCTCCTGAGAGAGTCTGTGAGTGCCTAACCATCTCTGTAAATTCTTCTTTCATTGAAACTAGAAAGGGTGGGCCTTATGGTCTGCAACTAAGAATCTAATCAGCTCGAATATCATCATCACCATGGTTGTGATTTGTGTCTTAGGTATAATATGACTTGAGAAAAAAAACGTCCTTATGTGGGTGCCCATGGGCTTGAGGACCTAATACCTCTCCCAGTCTTTGCAGACTGACGTTGGCTAGCAGAGACCTCTCCTGTCAGATCCCCAGGCTGATGGCATTGTCCCCAGGACTGCAGGGGAGTGAGGCTGGAACCCGGCTACAGGCCTGTTTCAGGATCCGCGATCTGACCTTGGTTGGGGGGCCTGCATCAGGGGCACAGATGGGCGTGTCTCCTGCCCGGGCACTGAGTGGACACGACTGGTGGACAACCGGGGATGGAACTGTTGTGGGGTCCACAGTGGGAACTGAGGCAGCAGCCCTGGTACACAGGGCACAGGTAGGTGTGAGTCCTGTAGGGTCATTTGTTGGACGGTGTTAATGGCAGAACCAGGGCCAGTTGGGGCTGTAGCTGAGTCCACCAGGGGTTGAGGCTGTTTCTGGGTCTGAGGTCAGGACCACGGTCAGCAAGTCTGCCCCCTGGGCAAGAACCTGCCTCTGCAACATGACTCTCCTTGGTCCTGGGCTCCACCAAGTTTCCACGGCCTCCTACCTGGACCCCAAAGCTCCAGCAGAAGCACGTGGGTGGGTCATGGATGGCTGCCAATGCCTTGTTGCTGAGTGGAGATACTAGCAGGGGACCGCCTCTCACACCGTTGGGCTGATGTCACTCCTTGAGGCATCCATTTTGGAGAAGAGGATATCTTTCCAGGAAGCCCTCCCCACCTGCAACCCATTTCCTCTCACATCTCATTGGCCAGTGCATTGTGTTCTAGATCTGCTCTTAAACCAGTCATGCCGTATCACTAAATCACAGTAGCCTAAGACACAGTCATGAAAAGGGACCAGAATTTCCACGATGGCATGTATAAAACTGGAATCACGTCCTGTTTTATAGGACGTGTTTTATGGGGCTGGGAAGATCGCAACTTCTTTGGTCTATGGCCGCCCAGGCCTGAGCAAAACGTGAGATTTGTTGCAGAGGAGAAGCAAAGTACGACCTCAGGCAGCCGTGGAGTTTGCCGATGGCTTGCAGCGCGGCTGCGGCAGCCGCTGAGCCGGCCACTTCCGTATTCTTTCAGCCATGTGAGCCTCCCCCTGTTTTCCTGAACTTGAAGCCCAGGAAGTTGAAAAGTCATTTGCCTGAGGTCACATGGCTGGTTCCGGGGAGAGCCCAGATTTGGATCTGATTCTACCCTAGTCCCCTGAAGGGAAAGCACTCCACCTCCAGTTTACGCAGAGGTTTTGCTAAAGCAAGAAAAGTGCCTAATTGGAGGAAGAGGCAGAGAAAGGTATTCCCTTGTTGGCGTGCACCTTGTATTACAATAAAGAGTTTAAAGGAAAGAGAAAGCTTCCCGTTGGCTGTGGAGAAGCCCGACTCCGTGCTGCCGAGGCATTTACTCTCCTGGAATTGCTGGCTGTCCCTCAGGCGTGGGCCAACTGCTGTGCAAGGGAAAGAATTCAGCAGCGACTCCGTGGGACTTTCACAGGGAGGAGCTCCTGTCAGTGGTAACTGTGGTTTACTAATGGGCTCTGTGGGAGGCTCACTGGGGATTTATTTCTGGGCAGAATTAATTTCTGTGTAGAGGACAGAATCTCAGCTGGCTATTCTGGAGGGGGTAGATCTTGCTAATTTTATTTCTCTGTAGCTGGCGATAGTTTCCCCCCTAGGCCATGGGCTATGCTGGGAAACTGCTTTGGATTTTAAGGCAGGTTGCTTTCCAATTCAGATAAATTCAGTTTAACTTCCATGTGTCGAAAGCATCCTGGGTCGGGCACTCTCAGGGAAGTCCTGTCTGTCCCCAGGGCTCCGTTGCTAGCTGGGAGAAGAGGCTGATGACCTAGACCCGGGGGTTCCCAGAACGGGATGGGTGTGGGGCTGTGGGTGCCCTCAGAGGTCACTACTCCTACCCCAGGAGGTCTAGGGGCATGAAAGGAAGGCTTCCTGGAAGACGTGATGTTTAGCATCAGAGCAAAGGCAGGGAAGGGCATTTCAGGAGAAGGGAACAACGTGGGCAAAATCACAAAGGCCTAAACTAGTGTTGCCCTCTCTGCTCCACGCATATGCTGTATAATGGTAGAGAGAGCAAACACATCATTCACTCACTATGTTTCAAACTCCACCCTAAGTGTTTTACATCTACCAACTCACTTCATCCTTACGGCGGCCCTGTGTGGCAGGCATTTGTTATTGCCACTTGACAAATGAAGAAACAAGCAGAGTCATTGAACAACCTGGTCAAGTTGGTACAGGGCAGAGATGCGGTGAGAGCTCAGGCAACCTGGTTCCAGAAGCCCGTGTCCCCTAAACCTGAAGCAAACAGAACGTGGAACAGGAAGGGGTCATGCAACACCTGCCCTTTCTCGGAGGGTGGTGGCTTCCCCTACCACATTCCAGCAGAGTCTTAGGAATAAGGCAGGCTTGGGCTCAAGATCAGGTGTTTCTTCTCACCAGTCCTCATTTGAGGACCAAGGGGAACCTATTCCGTACTATTAATTGAGATGGCGTGTGGAAAGGTTCTGTGACAGTGCCTGGCACGTAGTCAATGCGATTTATGCTGTAACTGGTCACGACAGGAGGTTAGGGTGCTGGCAGGGATGCATGTGAAAGGTCTCACTCGGGCTGCGTATCGGTTGTGCTAAAAGGTGCTCTCGGCTTTGCTATGAGCTGGTGTTTATGGAGTTGCCCCTCTGTGCCAGACACCACTCTAAAGGCCTGTCGTATGTTAATGGATTTAATAATCATGTTGACTCTGTTTTGCGGGTCAGGATGCCCAGATAATTTGAGTAACTCCACTGAGGTCCACACAGCTAGGGTATAAAATCGATGTCCTTCCTCTGAAACTGCATTTTTAGTCACCATACTCGTCTGCGTCTGGCTGTTTAATATTAGTTATACTGTTGTGACGTTGCTGTTATTACATTTTCTATCTTTGTCCCTGCTGTGATGTTTCACCTCAGTGAGCATGAAACCAACGGCTGTGGGCTTTGCAAGAATAGTCTTGTAACTGGTGTTTCCCCACGGTTTTCTTCCTTCGGTCTGGGTGTCTCACCCCCACGTGAGCAGTGAGTAATGGGGGGAACCCGTGATGGATCACCTTGTTGGGGACACACGTGTGCTGCTTCTGACTGTAGATGCTGCAAAGATGCATCTTCTTGACAGGGGACAGAGGCCCCCAGCTGCCATAAAACGAATCAGCACCACGGAGAGCTCCTTCCAGTCACCGAAAGTGAAAAAGGGCTTGTGGTTAATGCAAGTAATTTCCTCAAAACACTAACAATGAAACTGCCTTTTGACCCAGCGATTCCAGTGCTGGGGATATACCCTAAGAATTCTGAAATTCAAAAGAACTTACATACCCCTACGTTCATAGCAGCGCTATTTACAATAGCCAAGGGCTGGAAACAGCCTAAGTGCCCATCAGTAAATGCGTGCATCAAAAAACGGTGGTACATTCACACGATGGAACACTACACAGCAGAAAGAAAGAAGAACCTCCTACCTTTTGTGACAGCGTGGGTGGACCTGGAGAGTATTATGCTAAGTGAAATAAGCCAGTCGGTGAAAGACAAATACCACATGATCTCACCTATAAGAGGAACAAAAATAAACCAGTGAGCAAAATAGAACCAGAGAGGCATGGAAACTTGGAACACACTGGCAGCGGCCAGAGGGCAGTGGGGACAGGGGGAAGGGTGGAGAGAAGGGGAAGGGATGAGTCAAAGAACATGCTTAAATGACCCGTGGACATGAACAAGAGACGGGGGAATGACTGTGGGGGGCGTGGGCTGGGCAGAGGACAGCAAAGCGGGAACGGGACAAGTGTAACAGAATAACAACAACAAAAATTTTAAATGCAAGTGACATTAAAACTGCAGTTCCAGCATGGCAAAAACTCCAGTTTATAGGATGACTTCTATGTGCCACACACTTTGCAAGGCTGATATATTTTTTAAATTCTTGCAACTACCCAGCACAGTCAGTGTTATTCCCATTTTCCGCATAAGAAAGACTGAATTTCAGAGGTGAAGCAACCTATTCTCGGTCACACCGCTAAGAAGAAAGGGAGCCAGGGTTGCACGGGGTCTCTCAGCTTCAAATCCCCTGCTTCTCACACTAGATCACAATGCTTCAAATTTCCCTGGGGAGCCAGTTGTAGGTTTCACCCTGGCCCCCTGTCAAGAGCCACTTCCACAGGAAGCCCTTAGCTGTCCAGGCAACTCGGGGTTTGCACTGTTCTGCCGCCCGTATCTGGGCACTCGCCAGGGCTTGTCCTCATGGACACGGCCCTCTGCGAGAGTGGGCCAGTGTCTGTATTGGTTCCGGGTATAGCTCCAGCTAGGTTTCAGCATAGAGCAAGCTCTCAGCAAGTATTTGTTGAAGGAACAGATGAGCGAGTGGAAGAATGAATGAATGATTTGCCTTCGAATGCTTTTCCCCAAAGTCTTGGCCTCCACCCTCCTGCCACCCTCCTTCCACTGCTCCCTGCGGTGTACAGACCTTGCTCTTTGTTTCCGACGTTCTGGTGAAGACAGGGTGGGCGAGTGGACAGGAAGGAAGGTGGGTCCCCAGGGGGCACAGGGAGCTGTTTGTCTGAGGTGAACAGGATCCACTACACCTGCGGGGAGACAGAGCGCTCCAGGTGGAGGGGACTGTCCTCCCTGAGCACGTGTGGCGGAAACGAGGCTGTAACTTCTGTCCCTTCGCTGACTGCAGAGCCCCTGCCGTGGACCAGAGACTGACCTGGGCACCGAGGGGGCGCTGCAGCCGCACTCAAGGCCTTTCACTCCCCTGCCTGTGCCGCCCTCTCTCATCTCTCTGCTTTCTGACAGCCTGTTCCCTCTAAGGAGTACTTTTCCCTCAATTGCCTGCACCCTACGCCTGGACGATCCCATTCCTCCTCTGGGTCAGAGGTCAGACAGTTCCCGAATCTGGGGTCAGTGCTCCCTGGAGACCCATGTCGCCCTTGACTTTCCTCATCTTTGCATTTCTGAGTATTTTACAATATAATTTTCCGCATCCTTGTCCATAGATGGGGCTGGGGAGGAGGAGGGTCCCTGATACACCCCCTGTTATATTTCCATGGTGCCTGGCACGGGTGCCCGGGGTTTGCAGACAAGTCTCTATGGACCTGGCCACTGTCCCGGGTCAGGAGGTGAGGTGTGCTGACCCTCTATACCTCACCATGGAGACATCCAGTCATGACTCTTACCTTTTTCTACAAATGTTTCCCCATTATCCTCTTTCAGAAATAGAGAGAGCCCACAAGCCTGCCTGTTTCAGTCTCGTCAGAGAAAATTTACACGTTATATGATCTTATTTTTCATGGTCATATGTGGCCTTTCTTCTGCATAAAGTACACACAGTTCTGTGTGACCCGTTTACACACCACGGAAAATATTCCTAGTCCGCCCGCTCCATCTGCTTCCCATGAGAGGGAAGAGCCATCACACAGTGATGTCAGAGGGTCTTCCAGCCCTCGGGGGGATCTTCCTGGGGTGTCCCACAACAGAAGTCCTGCCTTTAGGAAGGCTGTGACCACAGGGTCTTCTAGGAGAGCTCTCTGAGGACAGGAGTCAGGAATTTGGCTTCCAGAACTTTCTCTTCCCAACAGGTGGCATTATCATAGCCAGTCTGGGCTCCTGATGTAGCTTTTAGGAAGGCACTTAAGTGGACAGTGAAATGGTTTCTGTAGGAGAATAATGACATGAGGGGACGGGTCAGCTTCCTGATGTTCGCAGGCAGTTGATGGGACCAGGGTGCCCTACGGGTAATGGAGACACTCCGAGGAGAGTGGGCTGAAGCCCTGGTGCTCACAGGCGAGAGAAGGGGAGAACGGAGGGAGGGGGAGAGAGGAAATGTGACAGGGGTCCTCTGATGCTGCTCCTCACAGATAGCCCCCTCCCCCATTCCCCCAAGCATTCTGCTGGGGGCTGCACCTGCATTGTCTCACATGATGCTCATGGTGACCTGGCCCCAGGTGTTACCATCAGGTTTTTATGGATGAGAAAATCCAGGTGAAAGAGGTGAGTG
This sequence comes from Carollia perspicillata, assembly GCA_004027735.1. Classification (NCBI taxonomy): domain Eukaryota; kingdom Metazoa; phylum Chordata; class Mammalia; order Chiroptera; family Phyllostomidae; genus Carollia; species Carollia perspicillata. The sequence continues at coordinate 8,027 of PVKM010035568.1, read as the reverse complement.
GTCTTTTTAATACCACTGCAGCCGCCAGAGTCCCGGGGTCTCGGGATCGGGCTCCAGGTGGATCAACCTTTCCAAATCTGCCTGACCCTCCCTCCCCTCAGAGCCAGCACCCGGGCATATGGGGCGGTGCCTGGAAATGTGTATTCTAAATAAGCATCCAGGGGACTCCCACCGTCAGCGTGGGTGGGAGACAGCGGGCTAACTAGACGCTGCCCTCAAACTTATTGTAGAGGACACCACCCGAGAGCACTCTAAGGGGTCGGGGGGAAGCAAAGGACGATGCCTGGGTTACTTTAAGAGCAAGGCCCAGCCGTTCTCAGCAAACGCTGACAAAGACCTAAAGGTCCAACAGTGAGAGGCCGGGCAAAGACGTGATCATACGCAGTACCGAGCACGAAATACCGCACAGCCGTTACAAGTGTTTCGCCAACACAGGTTCACTGCTATGGAAGCATATTCATGATTGTTGATGAAAAAATACCCGTTCATAGCGTGATATTATGATGGATACCATAATGTGTAAATTATAATAGTCCTCCTACAGTCTATGGGGAAACGACCGAACGTCCCATTGAGGGAGGGTAGGTGGCCACCAGGAATGTGGGGACAGTGACCTACAGAGTGTGTCCTGCCTGAAGGCAACAGAATTTTAAAATTTCAAGGAAAATGGTCCTATCAGACAGATAGATGGGCCACCCGGTGTACACACTTCACACCAAAAATTAACAGCAGTGGCTTCTGGGAGGTGTTGGGGACTATCTGCTTTAATTTACGTTGTATCCAGTGTGGAGAGGGCTGGTCTGCAGTGTGGAGGTGTATGTGGGGATACATGGTCATGGGGAAAATACAACAAAGGTTAAATCAAAAAGTAAAAACTACATAAAAGTTTCAGAAGACTGCACCTCTGTTTCCTCTGTGACTGTGTGCATGTGATTTATGGAAAGACAGAATGAGAAGGCAGGACTCGGTTGCTGGGTCGATGGGGCCCCTCCTGTTATTGGCAAAAACACCCCAAACCTCTGCCTGGCCCTCCCTGTGACAAAGGGCTCCCCAAAGCCGTGCTCTGTGGGGTTAGGGTCGCCCACTCCTGAGGGTAAGGCAGGGGCTAAGAAGGATGCTTTGAGAAGCCATTTGCTTTGCGTAGGAAGCACAGAAACACGCAGTGGGAGGGGCCTGGGGTCCAGCCCCAGTGACCCAGCCCTTAAAGAAATCTCCACCGGCTCCTTTTCCCAGGCATCCCTGGGGGGGTCTGCACTCGGTGAGTCTCACGGGCTGGAGCTGGGCCTCTCAGTTGGCTGACGGGTTAAACAAATGAAACGAAAGTATTAGGAAAAGGGTCTCTGGGCTGTCCCTACCCTACCCCTCCTTCACCTTTGCAGGGTCCGCGTCCCTCACATTGCGCTCGAAAGTCTTCGAGGCGCCCTGTCCCCTCCACTGAACCTCAGGCCCCCTGGGGCTCTGTACTGGGGGCCTTACATGTCATCCTCGGGCCGCCAAGGTGAAGGCAGCAGCGCCCAGAACCCCGGGCCCACCACCCCGAGACTTCCCGGCCGTGGGGCCTTCATTAACTTACCTTCCGCCTCAGGAAAGAGAGGGGAAGTGCCCACCTGGTGGGAGTTAAGAGCATTTGCGGTGGCCTGCCGTTACAGGTGCAGGAAGGCTGGGTTCACAGAGCTGGTGTGACTCGCCCTGTGGTTGGTCATCCGGGTCGTCAGAGACAGAAACTGGATTCGGGAACCAGGCATTTTCTGGTCGTTGACCAGCACCTTGCAGCCCCAAAGCAGCAGACCGCACGGCCCTGGCACGCCTGCCTTCTGCTGCCAGGCCCGGCGTGCTGAGCTTATTCCCCAGGGCAGAGGGGAGGGGTGCCCGCTCGGCTGTGCTCCCGGGCCAGCTGTGCTGTAACCAAGGGGAGGCAGGGGTGCTGGGAAGCCGTGTGCTGCGTGCGCTGTGAGACCGAGCTCGCCACACGGCTGCAGCGGGGCTCATACCCACAGTCCGGGCCACGCACGGCGCTGACGGCACGTGGACACGCAGCCAGAGGCCGGACTCGGCTGGTGTCCAGCTCCGAGGACTTGGGAAAGTCAGTCAGCCTTCTGGAGCCTTTCCCCTCATCTTGTAAAGTGGAGAGAGGGTTACAGGTCTCCCGAGGTCGTTGTGAGGATCCCACAGGCTGCGTGGGAAATGCTGGTACAGTATATAGGCCCGGCGTCGCTCTGGTGCCCGCGGCTGTTGCCAAAGTGGGCTCAGCACACTCAGACTCCCGGGACCCGGGGCCCCCCGCAGCCTCTCCCTTCTCCTTCCCCCAAGACGCCCTCGGACCCTCAGTGTGCCCAGAGCACGCTCTTGGGCTCTGCTAAGTGAGTGTGGACGCAGGAGGCACGCAGGAGCCACAGGACAGAGGGCTGCTGCTTTGGGTGGCGGCCGCCGAGTGGGCAGCGCTGTCTCCAGCCCGTGGATATGGACAATCCGGGAGAGCCACCGGGGGGCCACTCAGAGCGTGGCAAAAACAGTTTTTCCCCTCAATAAATTTCAAATTAGTGTATTTGAAAAATCACTGGGGCTGCTATAGTCTAAATAAAACAGCCTCAGTTCAACGGAGTCACATTCTTTAAGTTTTTTTTTTAAAATATATAGACAAAGGAATGAGACTGAAGTTTTAAAATACCAAGTGGTTAAAAAAAAGGACACTGACTATTTTTTCCATTGCACCTTTATTGTTTACTCAGTTCACTGTTCAGAATTTTCATACAGTCATTCTAGAATCACACAGAACCTGTTAGAGAGCCCCCTCCCCCCGACATTCCATTTTATTTCTAACCAGCCTCCTCTTGTCCCTCGCCCTTACTTGTATGATATTCTGCCAGTGTCTAAGGGGGTCCCAGGGGTTCTTTGTTTTTACCGGGGGGAGGGGATGAGAGGCGTGCAGCACTGGCCTTCAGCAGAGCCATCGGGCATGTGTCCTGCCCCTCAGGGGCCCTTTTCTGCGATGGCCCCTCGTCCCTACTTCCTCTCTTCCCAGCAGCCTCCAGGAGGCCCTCACGGGCCAAGGAATCAGGCCGACTGAGGTTGGAGTCCTGACTCGCTGCTGGGAGCCACGTGATCCCCGCGAAGTTTCCTAACCTCTCTGAGCCCCCCTTTCTTCTACAATCTGGGGCGTGACTCCCTCTCACGGGTCACTGGGAATTCAGTGACTTAGGGAATATAGAGTGCCTGGCACACAGCACGCCCTGAATTACACCTCAGCCCCCTTCCTCCCGGTGGGGAAGACACCTGGTGAACGGCTCTCAGAGCCAGGGGTTCGGGGGTGTTTGCTTTACAAAACAGCCTGGTCCCTTAAAGGAGCCCAAGAAATGACTCTCTAATGGTGAGTTTCAGGCGCCACACGTGGGTAGGGCCGGGCCCGGCGGCAGAGGCCTCTGGGTAGCCCTCAAATCCGACGAGGCAGGTTGCTGCCGCTTTTGCCCACAGGCAGGTCCGGCACTGGCAGGAGGAGTTCGGACCCTCTTTTAAAGGCCACGCTGCTGAAGCCAGGCAGGGGCCAGGAGCACAGGGTCAGTCCGTATTTATGCAACCATGCCTGCGAAAGGGGCAGTGACTGCACGTGGGTGTGACCCAGGGGCTTTAAGCAGCACAGCGATCCTTTAGGGCAACCCTTACGTCCCTTCTCGTGCCCTTGAAAGGTCACTTGTCCCAGGGGTGTCCTCCCAGCCAAAGTGAGCTCTTGCAGGGGGACGTCCACATGTCACTCACACCCTGCCTACTCTGAAAAGGGTCCCAGGTGGCTGGCCAAGGAAGGGACTGTGCGCCTAACGCTGAGCTTTTCCCCTCGTCCTGTCCATCTCTCATGGTACATGGCCCTTAAAATCAAAGTGGGATATATGCGTGGTCACAGGAATGAAATGAGAATGCCATTAACATGCTGACCCACGGGTGCAGCCGCGCCCCTCCTCAGTGGCAGTCCTCCGCAACTGTTCCAGCCGACCCGTCACTCAGCCTTTGTTCGTGCAAAATTCCCAGTGAGGATACGCTGCACCTACGTGCCACGTGCCCACAATCACTCCACATCTCCAAGAAAACAACAAGACGCTGCTCCGCAGACAAGCTTACGGCATGCACCAACCAAGACACCAGGGCTGGTATCATGGAAAAATGTCCCCCAGACCAAGCAGAGAAGCAGAGACAGAGAGAGAAGGTCCAAGGTTCCAGGTCAGAGAAACAGGACTAGAATGACTACACAACAGAACATCCGGACTGTAGGGGCAAAGCAGATAAAACCGGAGAGAGAGCCCGAGGACTCCAGGAGCACCTCTCCAAGTATTTGGGTCATGCTAAAAAATAGAGCACATTTATTAAAAATATATATTTAGAAACCTTAATATGAACAGACACACACGTCAAGCCAATGGGAAAAAAGAAAAATAAGTCGTCTTCCCCTGTATCAAACAGACACTTCGGATGGGCGGGATGCCTGCCCACAGCCCCTGTGGTCTCTCGTACTCAACAGCTTGTCTGGTGAAGACAAAACGCGTGTCCTGGGAGACAGGCTGACGAGCTGCATTCAGCCGCCCCGCTCCTCTTCTCGAACATGTGAGTATCCGTCAGCGGTCCGGGGTGATGAGTTTCTGTACCCGTCTGATCACTGATGGCATCAGAGGCTGGTCTTCCCAGCGCTCTGCCAGGCCCCCTGCCAACGCCGTTGAGTTCCTTGGTGTGTGAATGAGTTTCGTTGGATTCATTGTGCTTTTGTGTCTGCTCCTCACGGCAGGATCGGTTTAGTTTTGTGATCTTTTATGAAGTTCGAAGGTGCATCGGACTGCGCAGTGTGTGTAGGTCGAGCCTGCTTGTTCACACTAGGTCTGGTCACTGACTGGCCAACACGCAGGACTCCTGTCTTTTGGCCGCCCCAAGGCACCGAAGGGGCCTCCGAGCCATTCACAGAGTGGTGTATATGTACACGAAGATGATAACGATGAGGTTCAGGATGGTCCCGATAATCCCCAGCATCGCCAAGACGCTCTCCTCTTTACTCTCTTTCTCTTGGCCTCCTCTGTCCTCATCATTTCCGCTCGTGATTACCATCTTGGTTGCGAATGTCTTTATCTTCCTCCCCAGGCTAACCTGTAATTAGAAAGAGGCAGCGTAAAGATCATCTGTGAGCAACCACCCCGTAGCCGGGCAGCTCTAGCGGGGTGGTCTTTTCATGCCCAGGGACTAGGTCACGGGTGGGAGGAAAAGTCACCCATGGATCCAACCTTGGGACACGCTACTCTTGGTTGTGGAGAAACAGCAGAGCATGGCTATGGATTTCAAGGATGAGCGGTCCTGACAGTGGTGTAAAGAGATTAGCCCAGGAGTCCAGCTGGGGCGCTGCCCACTCTGTTGAGCTTGTTTATCCCTTTTCCACGAAGTGGAAATGAAGACAGCTGCGTGGCAGTCCGACCAAACATGTGTGCTCTCCCACCAGCAGTAGGGATTTTACACGCAGCATGGACTGGCTCACACGTAAGCAACATGCTGTCCTGTATATGCATGAAGCATGTAAGAGGGCATCTCAGGGGCACCTGTTGTGGGTGTTGGCTCTGACATGGGCAGGGCTGGACAGGACCCACACAAGGCTTTACTGAGACCAGACAGGACCGTGAGGGTGGAGGAAAGCACCACAGATCGGCACACATTGCTACAATCATTCTGGAGAGCTCCTAGGTTTTGCCTAGAAAAACGAAGCACATGTTTTACAACTGCGCTGGGCGCCTGCTCTCCTAGAAATACATCCGAGAGAGACCCTGCCCCTGTGCACCTGGAGACATGGGCAGGAATGCTTCCACGAGCTCTGTTGGTGACAGCAGAGGACTGGAGGGTACCCGATGTGCACCAAGAGGAGGACAGATGGACACTGGTGGTCCCCACCACGAACACGCCCAGCGGTGGAATATAACACAGCAGTGAAGTGAATGGACCATTTTACTGCTGAGGAGCAGGTGCCGTGGTTCCAGCTTGAGGCCATTATCCTGCCACGACCGTTCCTGTCTACACCCGCTGGCCAACGTATATATGCACTGCCCACCCCCCAAGTTTCATAGGACTTTTTAAAATATACAGTACAGTTGAAAAATTTTTGCAGTGAGCACCCACACACTCATGATCTAAATCCCACAATTAACATGCTAGCTATACTTTTTGAGAATCAGATCTCTGTCCATCTTCTGACTTGGGTGCATTTCAAAGTAAACTGCAAACGTTATTACTTCTTAAATACTGCAGCATGCACGTATCAACTAGGGCTCTATGCAGGTCTGCAGTTTTTTTGTTTTGAAGTAAAATTTGCATGGGTGCAATTTCCCGTAGGCTACACACCCCCAGGAGAGGAATGGCCAGGGCGTGGAGGACACACGGGGTCGGCTTTCATAGATGCTGCTAAATGGGTTTTCAAGTGGTTGCGTCTGCTTCCGTGTTGGTGAGTGCTAGGTCCCCTCCTCTTCTATTTTGGTGACTACGGCCCAGTGTTCACAGAAAGTCACAAAGAAGAGTAAGTGCGTCAGAAATCCACTCCCTCCTCCACGCTGGACAAACGCTACCTCTTTAATGGGTCTCCTGTTTCTTGTTTTCTTTCCTTCGCTCGACTTTGAGCCCTGAGAGGGCCAACTTTTGAATCTCACTTCCAATCCAAGAGCAGCATCTGCAATGGACTAAGCGCTCGGGGAAGGTGTGCAGAAGAAACGGACTGTGGAGGGAATCTGGCATCTCCCGGGCTCCACAGGGCTGGGAACAGATCATGGCCGGGAGTAGATCACCAAGGTCGGTCTAAAGAGACGCAATCAGTGCTGCCCTAACACACCCAAGCCTGTCATTGCAGTCACTCAAGCAAAACAGAGTGCCTGCGTGGAGGCAGCTTGGTTTCAAGGCTTAAGGAGCCTCTTCTTTCAGTTAACCCCGGATAACTCTGACTCAGGAGGAAGTGCGAGGGAATAAGCAGGCCTCTCCGAACTCACAAACGAGCTGCATTCCAAACGTTTGTTTCTAAGGCGCCTGAGTCAACTTGAACTTCCCCACAGAAACCACGGTGGCCGCTGAATTGCAAAGGAGCTACCGAGGGCTTCCAGGGACAGGTGTGGTTGGCACACAGTTGTCTTCGGAAAAAGGGGTGTGGCCAGGGTCTGGAGGATGAAGAGTGGGGAGGAGAAGAAAAGAGGCTGGGAGATCAGCACGGAAACCAGAGCAGTAATGGAAGCAGGAGGGGAAAACAGAACCAGAACAGAACGAAACGGCAGAGGCTGGGCAGGCAACGGCCGAGGTAAAAGCCTGCTGCACAGGCGTGCCGCACGCACTCACTCACTCACGCGTTCACTCACACGTTCACTTGCTCCTCCCTGCCAGGGGCTGGCTGGAGAAGCGGGCGGGGAGTGACGGCTGGTTGGTGAAGGCGTTTCCTCGGGGGTGATAAAAACGTTCTAAACTTAGATTTCGGTAATGGTCGCACAACTCTGTGAATATACAAAAACTTTAAATAAGTGAGTTTTGTTGGTTTGTGGATCGTATCACAACAAAGATATTTACTTAAAAAAGAGAGCCTTTGTAGTATTTTCTGAAATATAAAGTGAAACAAATCTAACAAAAGTGAGCAAAATCTTTATAAAGAGCAGAAAACTTTTCTAACAGACATAAAAGTAAGACCTCAGTAGAAAGGGAGAAATACCACCTTTATGGAGTACAAGCTTCCACACCTCAGAAATGTCAGTCCTGCCTACGGTGAGCCACAGGTTCACGGCCGTCCCAGTCACGATTTCTACAGGCTGACTCTAAAACAGGTGTCCGGGGGGTCAAAAATACGGTGATGGTGGGGGACTAGACCTTGGGTGCTCAGCATACACTACAAAATACAGATGACATGTCATAAGACCATGCACCTGAAACGTATGTGCTGCTATTAGCCAATGTTACCCCCGTTACATGGAATAAAACACACACACAAAGGTAAAATTAGAGTGTACGTCAAGGTGCAGAGGAATAATAATAGCCAGGATATT
>PVKM010035567.1:0-15122 GCA_004027735.1 Carollia perspicillata | reverse complement strand
GGAATTTGTCCTTTACTGCCTGGCTTATTTCACTTAGCATAATGCTTTCCAGTTCCTTCCATGCTGTTGCATAGGGTAGGAGCTCTTTTTTTCTTTCTGCCACATAGAATTCCATTGTATATATGTACCATAGTTTTTTGATCCATTCATTTACTGATGGGCACCTAGGTTGTTTCCAACATTTGGCTATTGTAAATTGAATAGCACGCGTCTTTACATACATTTACTCATTAATTCTTCTCATCTCCTTTATGAGAGCAACTTTATGAATCCCATTTTACAGATGAGGAATCCGATATATTAGAGATTAAAACCAAGCTTTTCACAAATAGCCAGCATCTAAATAGGAATAAATAAATGCTATGGATAGTCTTGAAAAAGAAAAGACATTTGCAAAAAGCATGCCTGGGAGCTTAGTCGTAGGAAAAACTAAAGGGGGAGGGTTCCTTTCCTTCCCTTGGAGACAGTTGAGGGTTATGAGGTGATGTGTATATGAGCATCTGTATTTTTTAGTACAAGCTAATTGAACCACCTGTCTTCCAGGCTCACAATCATCACTCTCACCCCCAGCAACCAGTCCCTACAGCAGCCTGGAGCTCAGTGTAGTTCCTGATTTCACTAGAGCCAAGAAGAGATGTCTTCACACTCCATGCACCCCTAACAGAGCACCTCTAAAACAAGAGGGTGCCTAGCATTTATTTATTCTAAAAACATCTATTGAATACCTACTGTGAAGCAGGCACATTTCTAGACATCAGAACGGCCCAGTGAACACAGCCGAGAAAAGGTTTTTAAAAAATCATCCTGCCTTCATGGAGATTATTTTCTACCAAAAGGACATAATGTCTCATAATCATCAGTCCACTCACTTTCCTCCAAGAAAAGCCAATCCATCCAGGAGCCCAGAAGTAATGGCAAAGGTTCACAGCGATAAGCTCCTTAAATGAGGCCTCATGTCACATCTTCCCAGCGTCTGTCCTTTAGTTTTCACAGTGTAAGACAAACAGGGCAAGTGTCCAAGCCTCCCTAAGTCAAACCCCACCCCACCAGGTCTCTGACTCAGCCCCCCTCCAGACCCTGTGCTCTGAGTCCTTGCTCCTTCACTGGTTTGCATCATAAATATGTAATGCCAGCCTAAGAAAGCCACCCAGCCCAGCCTGCTCTGCCTTGCATCCATAACAACCTTATCAAAGGGTTTTTTCTGAGCACGGAGAACAGAGAGCCCTCCAGGTTTTGATTCAGAGCAGGTGAAGGCTGGATGTGCTGAAAGCTGATTGAAATCAGTGAGGTCAACAAAATACAGCTGAGGGTGCACAATAATTGGGAGAGAAGCATCGCTATTTTGTTTTTTTTGTGTGTGTGATACCCTGCACTTTCTACCTCCTGCTTCTAAAGGGAAGTCTTTGTCTTATACAAAGACTTTATTGCATTGGTGTGTGTTTTGTTTGTATAAACTTTGGGTTTTGCTGACCCGCAATTTCTGTTCCCTTTGTCCTATAGCAGAGTAGATGTTTGGAGGGGGGAGGAATGGAGGTAGAAGGGAGGGGGCGCTTTAGACTCTCTGGATTTTTATGTCTGGAGGAAACACACACACACTAGCATACACTCCCTTCTGTTTTATTTCGGGAGAGGCAAGTCTGCTCTCTGCCTTTTGATGTTGATAAGAGCACTGTTTATCAAGAATGTAGTTCTAACTAACTCAAGGGCAACTGACTACATCCTATTCAAAGCCTGAAACTGCACATCCTCACACATTCACAGACGCTCACACACACTCTCCCTTTATGGAGGTTCTGCCTGGAATGAAAGTTCTCTGAGAGCAGGAGCTTTGTCCTGTTCTGTGCGCTCCAAATACTTAGCACGGAGCTCAGCACATGGCTGGGGATCAATAAACGTTTGTTGAATGAATGAATTCTCAGCTGAGACTTAGTGGCGCTACTAAAAGTCTCCCAAGCCTCTGCTATGCATGGAGAAAGGAATCTGCAGGTGAGCTTTGGCCCTCTTGGAAAAGCAGAAAATCGCCTTGTGGGCCACTGCACAGAGGGGAGACCAGGACGGACTCAGAGCCTCAGAGAATACCGGTGAGGCAGCAAGGGCTGAAGTGGAAAGTGACTTTCTTCAAATTCTCAGACAGCACCTTCCTTCCCTGAGCAATATGTACGTGGAGATGATCCTGATTTGGAATCTCGTCTAAACTGGCGAGGGAATTTCACCCGTTGGATTCCACCTCCTGCTCTCCTGAGTGCTGATGATTGCTATCTCATCTCACTCTCTGCCCAAAGAAGCTTGCCCTCTACTTCGATCCCCTCCCTGTGAAAATAAGGCAAGATAATCTCTGGTCACGTAGCTGAACCAGGAAAGTTCTCACCCTAACCATCTTATCTGGCAGACTAACAACAATAAACACCAAAACTATATTTCTTCTTGGATTGAAAACCATTCCTGCAGCTTAAAAGGCCCTAAAGGCATATATTGCCACCCATATAAGGGCAGAAGACACTTCTTCATCACTGTACAGTGTTTATTTCTCCACTTGTAAATTCATGAGACTAAGTCAAGAAGTCCTTAGAATTGATAACAACATTAGCTAGATAAGCAGCCAATGCTGCCATCATCTTTCATGTGGACCGTTGCAAAGTCCTTCTAATGCATCTCTCCCTATGCCTATCTTTCAAATTGCTACCCCAGTAATAACCCTTCAGAAAAATAAACCTGACCAATAACTAGTGTTGGCAAGGATGTGGAGAAATTGGACTGTTATACATTACTGGGAATGTAAAACAGTCCAGCTGCTTTGGAAAAGGTTCAAAAGGTTAAATGTCGAGTTACTTTTGACCCACCTACCTTACTCCCAGGTATATACCCAAGAAAAATGGAAATACACGTTCACACTAAAACTTGTACCCGAATGTTCAAGGCGACGTGTTCATACTAGCTAAAATGTAGAAACAACCTGAATATCTATTAACCGATGAATGAATAAATAAAATGTAGTATAACCATATAATAGAATATTATTCAGCAACATGGAGGGATCTTGAAAAGCATTATGTTAATGGAAGAAGGCAGTCACAAAATGCTGTGTATTGTATGAGTCCATTTATACAAAATATGCAGAATAGGCAAAGCTATGAACACAAAAAGTGCATTTATGGTTGCCTGGGGTTGAGAAGGCAGAATGTAGGCGACCAGGGTAGATGTTAGTGCTAAAGGGTATGAAGTTTCTTTTGGGAGTGATGAAAATGTGCTACAATTGACTGTGGGATGGTTGAACAACTTAGTATACTTAAAAACTGTTGCATTTTACACTCTAAGTAGATGAATTGCATGGTATATGAATTATATCTCAATAGAACCGTTACCAAAAAACAAAGGAAAAATATTTTAAATCTGCTTCTATCCCTGACAAAGACTTCTGCTAGTTTCCTATCACCCAAAAATGAAGCCCAATCTCTTTGGTCCACCACAAAATTACTCCTTTGACAGTTTAGCTCTACCCTCCTTCTCAGCTTCGTCTTCCATCCCTGCGACAAGCCCCTAAGCCCTGAGCCTTGCAGCTGCTCTTGCTCTGAAACACGGTGCTGCTGCTGCCGCCCTGGCCTTTGCATTGTGTCATCGCCATCTAGAATGCCTGTTCTCTGACTTGTACCTGACCGATATTGGTTTATTCTTCAGGATCCAATAGGAACATCGCTTCTTGTGAAGCCTTTCCCAGATTTCCCAGAGATAGTTCCTCTCACTTCTGGGCTGCCCTGGCATTCGATTTACAGTTTATCTTGGTGCTTATCACATTTTATTTTTTTTTATTTATTTATATTTTTGGGTGCCAAAATCCGGGATCCAACCAGTATCATATTTTATTTTAACTAACTGTCTACATAGCACCATGCCCACTAGCCTGAACCATGGATCCTTCAAGGACAGAATCTTTGCCTTATTTATCTTCATATCCTTCTCTCCACCCCACTCCCACCAGGTGTCACTAAACAAGTGCAGATTGAGAGAGAGAGAATCTAACCTATAAAGTAGTTAACAAAGGTGAGAGGAAACATTGAGTGTTCCCAAACGTTAAAAGGAAGGGGTAGGGGAAAACAAGAAAAGAAGACAGACTCTGGCACTGGAAGAACTACCTTTGAATCTCATGCACTTCATTCTGACTGGACAAACTTGGTTAACACTTTAGCTTTCTCCCTCACAAAAGAAAATAAATCGCTGGGTCGTCTGATCATCACATTAAAAGTGATAGCTGAATGGTCACCTTGCACTGGTCACTAGTGTTAAATGATTCTGCCTACATTATCTTAATGCTTCCAACAACCCCATGGAAGAGGTATTATTGCACGTATTTCACAGGTAGGGAAGCTCAAGGCATCAGGCCTGTCTCTCTAACCCTCCCCACTGAGCCTGAGCTGTCGATCACCTCAACAATTTATAAGTGTAAACTGATAGTTGTTACTGATTATTTAAGTTTCTTTCAACTTTGAAAGGACCGTGGAGGTAAATAGCAATAGGAACTACTCTAAGACCATATTCCTGACTCGAATTGTATTCAAGGTGCTCGGCCTTTCAAAATCAATTTACTAACCTGGAGTTTCCAGACTTTACCGTGAGGCAAATGTACAGATGTTAACTTCTATCCACTGCTCTTTGCCTGTCAAGTCTCTCGTTTTTAAAACCCAATGCAAATTCAGTCTCCTTTAAGGCATTCTTTTAAACAACCTTCTTCCATGTTCTTTGAACCTTTCCATTCTGAACCATTTATTTTAACCACACACCTCTAAATTTTACCTCCACTCACAGACAATATCACTAATTTACACCCCTACTTCCATCTCCTTACTCCCCACTGATTTGGTGGCATCCTGCAGTACACACTCTGTCCTCACCACTCAGTTCAAGTTCCATTCTTTGACGTTACCTGCAGCCTACCTCACTGACAGGTAAGTAAGAGACACTTTTGGAGTGCCATTCCCTAATCTCCTGTACCCTTTGACCTTTGACAGCACTGATTCTGTGCTCCTGGATACTTGCTTCCCTCCTGTGGCCTCCTCAACAGTGTACCTTTTCTTCGCTGACCCCCCTTCACCCCACTTTCTCACTCCTCCCCCTACCTGGGCCTGCCTGAGGCTCAGGCGTGGCCCTAGACTCTCCAGCCTTCACACTCTACCTGGAGGTGTCATGTCTTCTCTATCTGAATCTCCAGCTGAGTATCTCCAACTACCTTCTTCTGGACATTCTACTTGGACAGTTCACCATCACTTAGCACTCAGTCTGTCTGTAAGTGCTACTTTTGTTGTATAACATGAACTGTAAGTATCTTAAAAAACTATAAAACACTTCTCCCATTTTTCCACACCCCAGCATAACCTAGTCTCTATCAGAATATCACATGAACTTATTTATCCCACTAAATGAGTCAGCTGAGATCGGATTGTTCACTTTTTTAAGGAGAGTTCTGTATTTATATTTCTATGTACCTGTGCCTGTGTAGAGATAACAGGACCTATAGTTTAATATCAGGACTCTTTCGACTAACAGTCAACAAATCATCATGTGGTGCCCACTCTGTGCCTAGCACTGTGCTAAATGCTTCTTGAGATACAATGATGATTGCTACCTAAAAACCTATCATTTAGCAGATGACAGGATATACCATCTTAAAAATAGCATAGCATAAAACCAGACTCGTCCTCTTTCCCCATGGCTGAAAATCATTTTAGTCATCCATGTTTATAAGAGTTCGGTGGGGGTAGGCGCTTGGCCTATTGCTTCTTCGTCTTCTCCACCGTTGCCCCAAACCAGATCAGCCCCCAGATCCTGCTGATTCCTCTTCCCGAGCATCCCGTGTGCCCCTTCTTTCCTATTCTGCCTCTGCACATACACTCAGGCCCTTGTTGCTTTATGCCCAGGCCTCTTCCCTGACACTTTTCCTCTGCAAGCCTCTCCCTGCCTCTTCCTCATCGAAAGGACCTCTCGGGCCCTGCCATGCGGCTCATTTGGTTGGAGCATTGTCCTGTACACCAAAAGATTGTGGGTTCCGTCCTAGGTCAGGGCATGTACAGGAGGCAACCGAACGATGTTTCTCTCTCCCTCTCCCACTGTCTATCTCTCCCTTTCTTTCTAAAATCCATAAACATATCTTCAAGTAAGGATTTAAACAGATAAGTAAAGAAAGAAAGAACCTCTCAGACCTTCCAAATTCATCCTCCTAAGACGCCATTTCCAGGAACTCACTCCCTATTCAAAGTTGTCATTACCTATAATACCTTTAACAAAGTGTGGAATTTTAAGGTCAGGAAAAACTGTGGGGCTCCTTTGTGTCAAAATTCCTGCTTGCTGTTCTCCCCTCTACAACACCCCTTGGTCTTGAATTCTTGCAGGAATCGGGAACTCATTCTATCACAAGCAATCCATTCCATTGTTGACCTAATTGTTAGATAATCCTTCTCGGGCTGACTTAACTGTCTTTTCTATCATTTCCACACATTGGTTCAAATCATCTATTTTTACTTCCTACTATCTCCTCCACCCCTTTTAGTTTCTTAACAATCCTGTCATCAGACTTTCTGTCCTCAAACTCAACTCCACCCAGCCTCCCTGCCTCCAACAACTCCAGTCTTCTCTGTCCCCAGCCACTGGGCAAAGAAAGAAAAAGAACAGGAGGCTGGTTGTGAAAGGGCTTGATCCCTGTAGTGCCTAAAAGGAAAGTGCTGCCTCCTCCCTATCTGCCACATGCCATGGCTTAGTGTATGCCTCTGCCAATCATTTACTGCTACACACAACTATACAGTCACATAGACAGGGTCCATCAGGAACAAAGTTTGAAAATAGACACACATGTTAACACTAAAATAATGAGAAGGTTGAGCTGGTATTTATTTGACCGTTTTTACAGTTGAACTGCAATATTTTAGAGCAGTGGATCTAGGGGTGGGGGTTGGGAGTCGGCAATTAATTCCACCCCCAGGGACATTGGGCAATGTCTGGAGACATTTTTAGTGATCACAACGGTGGGGACTGCTATTGGCACCCAGTGGTCAGGGATATTGCTAAACATCCTACGAGGTGCTCTTGCCTCCAGAACAAAGAATCATCAGGCCTGAAGTAGAACAAGTTGAGAAACCCTGCTGTAAACCTGTACCTCTACTTTTATTTTCTCCTCCCAGCTTGCTTAGATTTGAAATCCCGAGTTGGTGGGGCTGAACAGAGTCCTGGGAGGCCGCCACAGGCACACCCACTCTCAGCCAACTTGGAGGTTTGTGGTGTGACCTCCCATCCATGTCCTGACCCCCTGTGCTCCAGGCAAGCCCATTGAGATAATTAGGTCAGAAAAGCAGTCGTTTGCCTGATGACCAGCTGCTGTGTCCGGTTGAGTTTCCCCTGGGAGTGGGGGCAGAGGAAGAAAAAAGAAAACAGGGTCAGGGAGGATAAACTACGGCATAGGGAGCTGGGGGCCTGGGGGTGGGGAAGAAGTCTGGGCGAGAACGTGGGAACAAGGTTGTATCGTGTGGCCAGTCTGAAGAGTTCTTACCTTCCACCAGCTACTGAATCACATCTCTCCTTACAGCTCAGTAAAAGCCTTACAGTTTACAGTGTATTCTGTACTTGTTATCTCATTTACTTCTCACACACACCCAGTGACATAGGGAGGGCATTTCTGACTGGCCTGTTTACTGAAGGGGAAACAGAGTATCAGGAAGAGTCCAGATCTCAGAATGAGCTCAGAACGTAGTAGGTTCTTGAGAAATGTTTCAAACAGAAAGATAGGGAGGAACAGAAGGTGACAGAAGAGAAAAAAAGAGAAATGAGAGAGTGAATGTGGAGTCAGGACAGTCTGCAAACATAACAGATGCGCCATGAGTGCTTATGTGTTCTCACATTACTTGTCTTTAAGAAAAACTCCGTTAGGAAAATAATAACGTTACCTTAACATAGTGCAATAGAAAGAGCTAGAGACGAGGATCCCAACCTCCTGGGGTGAACCCCAACTGCTGCCCCACCTGACTGGGCAGACTCACCTTGCTGGACTAGTATTCTCTGAAAATGTGGAGGTTGAGGCCTATCATTTTAGGGGCTCCTTCCAATTTTTAAACCTCGAATTGCCTTCTTTTTCAACTTCCCAGGCTGCTCAGCCCCAAGTTCACGGTCGCAAATTATGGCCATAGTCTATAGCAGCTGTGCAAGCACTAAAGGGTTATAGCTTAGACGGGTATTTGTGACCAGCACCTGTAACACCCCAAAGCAATGTCATGGGCGCTGACTTTTCATCTGCACCGTGACTTTCAGAGGAAGATAGGGCAAGGATAACTAAGGAACCTCCCCTTTCTGGGAAGAGATGGGCCATAACAGAAAGGATATTGCAGAAGGACTCAAGAGGCGTGCCCCCTCTTCCAGGCTGGCCATTCGCTCTTTCTGGGCTCTTCTCCACTTAGAACACTCCAGAGGCAACTTTGCAATTAGAATAACATCTGGTCTCTTCACCTGGATCCAGGAGGGGCCACATGGTCCAGATGCTGCCTATCATTCTGACTATCTCTTCTATCACTCCCTGCTTTGTCATTCATTCCAGCGACACCGAGTCCCTCCCTTTCCTCGAACACATCAAGTTTACTTCCTCTGTAGAGCCTTCACTCACTCTTGCTGTCCCTTGTCTAAAGAGCTCCGTCCCCAAATAGTCACACGGTGGCTCTTTCTAATCATTTTCTCTCAAACCAAATGTCACTTTCCCAGAGAGCGTTTCCTAAGCACTCGGCTAAAGTAATCTCAAAGTTCTCACCTCCCAACTCTTACTTTCTAAGACTCCGATTTCGTATTAACTCTTCATCAATTTAGGAGGGAATGCTGCTGATGTTTCCTTCAATGTGGAGGATCTTTCCATTACACAGAATAACACTACTGGCCTCTCCCCAGTCTTTACTCACTTCCTGGCAGGGTGGATGGGTATTATCTGACTTCCAAATTTAGAGAAGTTGTGGAGACTAAGTGACTCAGCTTCTCCCTCTCTTTGCAGGACCTGTATCCTGCACAGAGTATGAGGGCTGCTCTGCTCTGGACCAAGAATCAAGCTTAGCGGTCAAGTTTCTGCCCCTCTGGGAGGCGGCCTGTGATTGGCCATCACTACCACGGACTGGATGTGCAAGTCATCTAGTTCCAGGGCACAGCACCATGAAGCCCCTTGTTGCTGTACTCCTGAACCACATCCTCTGACCTAGCCTGGATGAGCCATACAGCTAGTGTTTGGGTCTCTACTGTCTGACTTGTATGTCTGTCTCTCTGGTTCAAAACTCAGGCCAGGAACACCTATGTTATTAATGGGCTCCACTAAACCACAATATTTACCTCTTCCTGAAAGCATCATGTTTATTGATTGACTCATTTGTTTATATGCCCATTGTCTGTCTGCCCCTCTCCCCACATACATACACCTCTGTCTTGAATATAGACATCTCTTACAGAACAGAGCTCCATGACAGCAAGAATTCTATCTCTTTTGTGCTTATATTCTGTGTTTGGTTCAAGAAGAAGTCAAAAAGTATCTGTTGAATGAATAAAAGAGCCTTCTAGCTGCCTTGGCACTACATAAGACCCCCAGATCTTTGCACAGCCTTAGGGTAGGTGTTCTGTTAATAACTGAGACTGAATTTTGACTTGCTCAGAAAAATAGGAGTTCAGAATTGGATTCAAGTTGACTTGTTAACAAATTATTTTATGCTCGTAGGTTGTAGATAAGATTCATATCCATGAAATAGAATTTCCCCAATTAGGAAACTGAGGCACACCGAGGTTCGGTTATGCACTGGGGATTCCACAAGTGGCCCTTGGCAGTGCTCTGGGTGGCTGCTGCTTTTACTCCACACTCTTCCCCCGCTGCACAGGCACATTGGGCTCCTGCCATTCCTTCACTCGGAGAACCATGGAATGCCCATTTCCCCAGTCCTTGTCTTTCTTTGGGGCTGTCAGTCCCTGCCAGGTTTCGGTTCGATTTAGTATAGGCCCTGAGGACCTTTAATGGGTAGGCTCAGACTCTTCTAGGCTCTAAGTAGAAGCGGACTCCAGTACAGAGCACATGAGAGCTCCCTCATACCAGAAGGCATGGTCTGAATTTTGCTCTCCCAAACTCAGTATCTGGTGGGCCTCAGTCCCCTATATGCTCAGCAAGCTTCACTTGGCCCCACTTGTGATAGGTGGACAGTGTGATGGGCTCTTGCCTGCGTTTCCTGCTAGAGTCTAGAGGTGGAAAATGACCCTGAACCCTTGCCCGCTTAGCCAAGCTTCCATCATATTACCTAGCCCTCACCAGCTTTCTCAGTCCTGAATCTGAGCCATTGCAGAAGGATACAGGGCAAACTACAGAAAACTACCTGAGCAAAGCTATGCCTCCTGACTGATTTTAAAAATCTCTACTCTCTGGAAAGTGCTATTTTAGATGTCAGAGCTGGCCTGGTGCTAGTCTGACTTCACTCCTTGCAAGGTGGGCCTAGGATCACTGACCCCCACCATTTCTCAGAATGAAACCTTGTAGGCCCACCCTGTCCACCTGCCAGCCTCATCCTTAAGTCCCCCTCCTGCCTGCGGGTCCCTGCACCAGTCTCAGTGAGGCCCTCCTCGGAGCCACTCCCTGTTAGGGCCCCCTGTCTGAGTCACGGGAGCAGCCCCTCCCTCCGGAGTAGTGTCCTCTCTCTGGAATTGACTGGCTATTCTCCAAAAAGGCCCTCTTCCTGAACATTCATGCCATCTGCCTCAACTTCTCTCTCCTCCCCCAGGTCCTTCCTGTAAATTTCACATTTGAAGCAAATATTGATTTTCTTCACTAATGCCCCTTGCCAGCATTGTAAGACACACACGCTACACACACACAGAAGCCACAGAAAACAAAGAGCTTGGACCTGCTACCACTTCTGGAAATGAATGAGGTGAGATAAGAGAAATCACAGAGGGAAAAAAAGGATGTCGCTTCTGGGCAAACCATAGCTACTGCTATTATTTTTAGTCTCTTCCCGACCCTGGCATGGAGGTAAGGGCTCAGGTGGGTTGGTGAGTGTTAAAAAAGGACTGTTCTCAAACTTACCCCCTATTAAGGGGAAGTGGGGAAAGAGTTTCTAACTTTTCCATCTCACTACCAGAAATGAGAGCGAATGACGAATGACTGAAATTTACAGGATTCTGGGGCTGCAAGACTCCCAGCCTCATCTCTGCCCCAGTAACCACACCCCCAGCTCCCTTTTCCCTTGGCTAATAAGTCATCCCAAGAAGGTTTGTGTGCTTTGCTTACTGTGTTTGGCTCAGAAATACACTCTGTTGATCATCCCCAACCTCAGGCAAACACTTTCTGATGTCCATTTGTATGCCTGAACACAGAGCAATTGGGTTCAATGTCACTTTCTGGGTAACTGCAGGAAGCGGAAGGTCACTGGGCACAGCAAGAACTTGGCTCTCGGGGATTACTTAGATGCCCAAGGCCTGGTCAGTTCCTGCCTCAGGCTCAGCAACCTTCTCGCAGCCACAGGGACAGGTCTTTAGGACACTGAACTAGTTCCACACCTTCATCTTGCTCCCCTGCCAGGGCGACTCCTGAATCCACCAAAGGCCATGCTCACATTCCACAGAATTTGCATGGAGCAGGGCAATTTATTGCAACTTTAATGGAGCAGAATAACTGACTCGGAAATTACCTACGTCTTGTTTTTCTCTGCAGTAGGCAGATCACAAAGGCACGAAAGGTATTTCCATCCCTCCTCCCTACTCCTCCTTCCATCCCTTCCCCAGTCTTTTGTGTCCTTGAGGTCTAAGTTTCTTCACTTGGTTAATAACATTTTCCTCTGTTTCACAGCACAAAGGAGAAATTGCCAGGTGCCTTTATTTTTGTTAAAACTCGGGGACAATGATAGATTATGTAGAGTTTTTCATGTAAGGGAGGAGCTTGGTGGCTTTGCAGTGCAGGATTTGAAAAGGGAACGTCTTGCCCCTGGGAGGATGACTGGATCCCAGGAGGAGGAGGAGGAGGAGGAAGAGACAGAGACCTGAGCTCCAGGGAACATAGCACCTTAAGGAGGGAGGACTCAGTTGGGGAGAGCTGCATGGGTGCCTGTGAGGACTGGGCACCCTGACCACGGCCTTGGAAACACACGAAGGCCTCCCATGAGTGAGCTAGCATAGACAGCAATCAGCTCATCTATGTGGTCCTGAGCAAGGAGCACAGCTCAGTGACCCCTGCAGACGGAGGACCAGACTGAGGACACCTCACCTCTGCCTTCTGAGAGCTAACAAGCCCAACCCTTTTTTTTACTAAATATGAGGACACCCTGAAAACATGCTGACACTGACAACCTTGGGGTCTGTTCTGAGCATGTTTTTGGGTTTGTTTGTTTGGGGGGTTTTGGCTTTAAGAAAATAACAGCTTTATTGAGCTATAATTTGCATACCATACAATTCATAGATTTACAGTATATAATGCCATGGTTTTCAGCATATTTATATTTTTAATTTTTTATTGGTATTATATTGCAGTTGTCCCAATTTTTCCCCCTTTGCCCTCCTCTGCCCAGCCCACCTCCCACTCCCATAGTCAATCCCCACACTGTTGTCCATGTCCACGGGCCATTCATGCATGTTCTTTGTGTAGTCCCTCCCCCTTCTTTCCATCATTACCCCCCCACCCCTCGGTTACTGTCAGTCTGCTCCATGTTTCCACATACTGGGCATGCTTTTATCATGTGTTCACCAACTCACTGGTGGATGGTGGGCTGTTGGATTCCAGAGAACTTAGCATCAGTAGTTACCCTCTGGGGACAGGATGGGCTTTCAAGAGCTCATCCAGGCTCCCAGGAGCTGCTTAAGAATGTCTGCTGCAGGAGCCGTCAGGCATTTAACTGGGATCCTTAGTCTGATGGGCCTCATCCAACTGTTGCACCTCTTCCTGCCTGTGTCCTGACTCTGTTCTGCTGCCTTCTCTGCTTTGCTCTTCTCTTACCCTTAGCTCAAGTTTGTGTCTGTGATCCAGTGACCTTCTGATTAGATCTCGGTATGTTCCCTCGTCCCTGGCTTCAGCCTTCTTGTCTTTAGGACTGAGTATATGCTTTTGGTCCTTCATATGTTAAATTTCAGCTACTCTTGTTTTCAGCCTTTTGGAGCTTAGCTTCTTCATGTTGGAACAAATAGGTATGCTCGCTTCTCTTCCTTTCTTGAGGATTTCAAACACATCGAGGGGGGCTACCTTCTTCCCAGTCCCACTACAGCCATTTACAGACCTCAGTCACTTTCACAGATTCCTAAAGATCTTTGACCCCTGGCTCATACATTTTCTCCCCACCTGAATCTCTGTCATCATCCAAAATGGCCCTCCAATTCCAATTAAGTGACCCACTTCCATGGCAACATCTTAGAACTTGTCACCACCTAAAGCTGCTCTATTGCCAAACTCTTAAGTTCAAAGAGCGTACTCTCCAAACTCGACTTCTTGTCTGTCCATCTGTAACTCCTTTAGAGCTGCTCTTCACCCTCCTCAAGACCTCCAATCTCTTGAACTGTTCTCATCTTCTCTCAATCAGTCTTTCTGACTTTCCTTCCTTTTCCTCCAGATTCAGCCATGTTGTTACTGACACATAATAATGGCAAACCCGTGGCATTATTTGTGCTGGGCCCTATTGAGAGCCCTTTCTGCATATTAACTTTCTTCTTCTTTGTCATCAGTTTACAGTTGGTTCTTCCCTGCCAGAACCAACTATATAATATGCAGGTCCCAGGGAAGAATGAAAATGCAGGTCTCTTGTTCAAAAATCATGGGGGGGATGCTCTTAAAGTACTAATATATAAAGTTTTTTCCTTTAACAATATTTTACTACTTATAAAATGCAATGGGACAAATTGTCATTCTAAGCAAAGTTAAAGTTTTTCATTATTAGCATGTTTTACTGTTCATCTTTATATTGCGCAGTGCCAGTCTTAAATGCAAATATAATACGAGTATTTAACTCATATCAGAAGCACTGGTGCTTCATAGCTTGAACATGCATTTGTATTTTATTTTTTACCAAAACAGTGGGAACACTGCACAAAACTAGCTATTTTTATTTGACTTCTTGATATGGACATATTCTACCAACACTCTTTATGCTCAACATACTAGTGAGCAAGGCAAGACCAAAAGGAAAGGGAACTGCATGTTGGCATAGTTTTTCTTTCCTTGTATGCCATGATTTTCGGCATAAGTTGTTGGCTAATATAGGAAAGCAATGACAACAAGAAAGGATATGATAGGGTTCCTTGGTTTTTGTGTTTCTTAGAATGCCACTGCCATTTTTCCTGTGTTCAAAGCAAATTCTCGTTAAAAGGAACCCATGGCCTGATCGGGGCTGTCACTGCCCTGCTTACTTAGTTATAGATACGTTCATATGAAACAGGAGCACAGAATTTGGTGGCTCTACAATGCCTGAGAGTTCAGCAAGACTCGGAGTACAAATTAAGCACATTATAACAGCTGCATAGCTTCCCAAATGCTATATGCAAATGAGATAGCAAGGAGGGAGGGTCCTGCACATGTACATATCTCCTCTCTCACAAGCATGCTCCAATGTCCCACTACATTTATTAAGACACACATTCAAAGATACAATTACTAAGAATTTCCAGATGGTAGCAACAGAGATTTTAACCAAGTACAGGACACTTCATGCTGTCCAGAGCACTTGTCACACCCCCAGAAAGCCAACCTGGCCCTTAATTCTTAAGTGGTGGTATCAGGATTTGAACCCGAGACCTGGCATCCAGAGTGGTGGCTCTGAACCACTATAACTACACTACTCTCTTGAACTTTAGTTTTGTCTTCTTCACCACTGCTTCCAAGTCAAGATTATTGGCGATGATCACATGACTAGCTGATTGGGACCATCAGGCTACTTGGTGTTCCCTTCGTCAGACTCTAGTAAGCTCCCTTTCCTGTTTTCATTCTAAACCATCTCCAAGCCTCTTCTCTACATTTGAATCTCTTCATGCACACCAAATCACAATTTTCTATGTTGATATATTGTTTTCTTAACTATCATATATTTTCTCCAAATAATATATCAGACTTTACTCAGGCATTCCTCTATTGCTATACATTTAAGTTCTTTTTAATTTTTCCT
>PVKM010035566.1:0-15124 GCA_004027735.1 Carollia perspicillata | reverse complement strand
GGCTCTGAGCATGGAGGAGGGGGCCACAAGCCAAGGAACGGGGCGCCTTCTAGAAGCTGGAGAAGGCATGGAACCGATTTTCCCCGTGAGCTCCCAGAAGAAACGTGGCCCCACCCACATCTCAATTTGAGTGAATCTTATGAGATTCGATTTGGGCTTCTGACTTGCAGAGTGATAAATAAATTTGATTGTTTTAAACTACTAAGTTTTTACAAATTTTAAAGTTTATTTTTCCATCGAAACTACTAAATTTATGATGATTTTATTTTTACAGCAGCAATAGGAAGCTAACACATATTCCGACAGGCACTTAGACATATAGAGCTAGATTTGGGGAGTCACCGCCTACAGAGACTAGCCGAAGCCAGGGTTGTGGAGAAAAAGACTCAGAAGGACTACAGTGAGGAGAGGTGAGGCCGAGGGAGGAGCCTTCAGGGAGACGACTTTCCAGGAAGGACAGACTCCCACCGCTGCTCCTGCACGGCAGGATCTCAGGGAAGAAGTGTGTCCTGGTGGGGGAAGTAACCCAAACATCTTCTCTTGGCGGTGTGAAGTCAGAGCTCAGAGACTGAAGTGCCAGGCTCACCTGAGGCTACTCTGAGGGGTGGATCCGGAGGTGGTGTCTGAGGACAGG
This sequence comes from Carollia perspicillata, assembly GCA_004027735.1. Classification (NCBI taxonomy): domain Eukaryota; kingdom Metazoa; phylum Chordata; class Mammalia; order Chiroptera; family Phyllostomidae; genus Carollia; species Carollia perspicillata. The sequence goes on along the minus strand of PVKM010035566.1, from coordinate 14,490 downwards.
GCCAGAGAGAGGGAAGGACTATGCGGCAGCGTCCCGAGAATGAGCTGGGCAAACTGCTGTCGTCATAGAGCCACATTTCCTGCAACCCCAAGGGAAGTGGCCATTATTTATGTCCCCATTTACTTACTGACCAGAGACAAGCCCAACCCGGTCTACATAATTATCAGAAGGCGTATGGCAACTGCTCTCCCAATTCTGTGCAGTCACTTTGGTGGTTTTTCCAGAAGGCCCTGCTGGGCAGTGGGAGGTGGTCACTGTTTTGGGGGTCATTGTTTTGACCCTTTCCAAGCCTTCTTTCTCTTTGGAGCAGGAGAGCTGGACTGGGTGATGGCCTGGGTCCCCCTTTCTGTGAGCATGTTTCCTGGGGAATAGCAGGCCCCCTGGGAGGCCTGAGGAAGCCAGGGGCTGGTGGGGCCAGTGGAGTCCCTGGAGCTGTGTGCAGCCTGCACAGGTGGAAACCTCAGACAGGAACTGGCCACTCCCCATGGATGCTGGAGCACAGGCTCAGGGGCGAGATGGCGCAGGAGGTAGGACCTGGACATGTGGGACCCAGGGTAGCAGGGTCAAGGAGGAACCAGGTCCAAGGCTCATCAGTGACTCCTCTGTAGTCTTGAATGAGACAGGGAGGGTCTTTTGAGAAATGGGGAGCAGGGCAAATGGCCCACAGCCCCTTTCCCTATGGGAAGACCTGCACTTCAGCAGCTCCAAACCCTTGGGAAATGATACTGGGTCTAGGCTGCTGCTCTGGTTCTGAGTACTCCTGTGGGTGGTGATCTTGAACTTTTGAGGGGTTTATGCGCTTGACCTCCAATGTGACCAGAAGTCTCAATAACCGGTGCCAGGCAGTTCCAAAGCCTCCTACTGGTCAGCCGAAGAGTCTGGCCTGTGGGACAAAGTCTGGATGGACCAAGGCCACCTGCTCTGACAGCGTCACTCCTGCTAGTGGTTGGAAACCCTCCATTCCTGCCTCTGGCCATTCACATGGCATAAAACCAGGAGTTCAGGGGATGAGAGCATGGGGACTCTGGAGGTAGCTGGGGACCTGAATCCCTGATCTGTTGCTTATGGGCTGTTACTTATGGAGAACAGGGTCATCAGCTGCTATGAGGCACCTGAGGAACCATGCATGGAACCCGTACTAACCCCTTTCTTCTGGACAGCTCCCCGGGGGAGGGCCTGAGAACGTGTAGTGATGAGAGGGAGGGGCAGTTTAGAGGAATGAATTAGGGGATAAAATCTTGGAATTTCTGATGGAACAGAATGAAAACACAGCAGGCTCTGTAAAATAGAATAAGTAGAGTTTACCAGTAAGTAGGATGTTGAATACAATTCAACATTACATCAATTCCTTTAGGACGCAGATGAAATTGAACTCTACCAAACAGAATAACTATGGAGGGGGTGGGGGAAGTGGTAACACAATCCAGGTAGCTGAACACGTGGATGCTGGTCCTGTGCTCCAACCCATGGGCATAAGAGGAGTCAGGGTGGTGATGCTTTGGTCCAGAATGTGGCATGTGACCTGCACTCACAGATCAGGCACACACATACCTTAGACTTCCATGGGGTGATGGTCTTTGACAAAAACCCCTTAGTGTGACGCTGGCATGCTCCTAGGCTCACATTCAAGTGGGGGATCTCAGCGGGGGTTGAATGATACTTGGGAATAATTCCTCAGAGTCCTTTCCTAAGTGTTCTTGCTGAGAAACTAGCTTGAGGAGCAGGGAATGTGGGCAAGAACTGCTGCAGACTGCAAGATGAGTCTAGGACTGGGACACTTTCTACAGTCCTGGAGGTCCCCAGACTTCCTGCCTCTAAGACATAGAGGGTAGTCACACCTACCTGGGTCCTCTTCCCACAGCCAGGCCCAGACAGCCAGCGTTTGGGCAGATGAACTGAGACACAGGGAGTGTGGATTTCCCAAGAGTTAACTGGGAGACCAGTCCACTTGTTCCCCTGTAAGAAAGCATCATGGAATTTGGGAGTAATATTACAGGCCCAATACCAACACTGCCTTCATGTTGGAGAAAGGAAATGATCTGCAAACCCGAGGCGCTGGAACTGCAATTAGTGACACAGCACTTGCAACACCACCAGGATATTGATCCTGACCACCTGTGTGCAGGGGACAGGTGGGCAGAAAGGCCGCAGCCACACTGAATGAATGAAACATGGTCATTCTGGGTGAAGCTCAAAGGCCACTTGCTTCTGGAACTCTGGTTCCATAGGTAGGAGGGTTAGGGTGTGTCCGTTTGTCACAGGTACCTGCCTTCATGGAATTTCCCATGATGCATAGGGAACAAGGTGAGGTTCTGACTCTGCATATAGAAACACCATGAAAGTTGGAGAAACCTGGAGCCCTGTTAGAGAGAGGGGTTGCCCTCGTGACTGGGAGGCCAGAAGACTAAGGAGTGAAGGGAGTCAGCTCAGGCCAAGGGTGATGGCAGTGCAGGACACCTTTCGTTCACAGCTCCTTAGCAAATGCTCTCCTCTGGACCTGGGCCTGGGCCTGGCCTGGGGCATTGTGGAGGCAAGCTCCTGCCCAGTCTGACACCTAAAGGTCTCTGACTACTACAGAAAAACCCAGGTTTTGGGAGCACCTATGCCATGGGTGCTCTCTGTTGGGTGGACCCTCTGGAAACCACCTTCCAGTCTCTCCCCTACACCCAGGAGGCCCTCAGTGTCACCCAGGAGAAGCTGCCCTGAGGCACTTGGGGAATCACAGTGAGGAACAGCCCACAAGAAAGGAGTAAACATGACATTTGGGAGGTTAGGGAAGTTGCTATCCAGTTTCCTGAATTTTATCATGCGCTCCCCAAACCCAGCTTTTGTACGGACAGTTTCTGCTGCTCCAAATGCTTCTCCCCTCTCTTTGTTAGCTCTCATCTTTCCTGTTGTTCTCTGGAATGACACAGCCCAGCAATCTCTCTGTCCTCTCTCAGGTCCGACTTCAATGCCCCCTGTGTGCTCCCCCACCACCCCATTTCCCCATCCAGGGCCAGCACAGGGTATTCCAATGTCCATTGGCTGGGCTGTGTCTCCCACTCGGGAAAGAAGATTAAAGCAGAGAACGTGCCTCTCTTGCTTCCAACCAAAGGCCTGGCCCAGAAAAGGGCACTTGAGATATGTTTGCTTATTGGTGGGTGGAGGCAGGGAGACATATTTGAAACTGGATTTCATCTCTGGATACATATAGACCATTCAAGGGTGGAATGCCACCTTCCTGGTTTTGATTCTCAGTGCAGGTGAAGGAGAGAGCAATCCTACAGAACCCTCTGCAGCTCTCCATGTTGGTGTTCTAGAATCCAGGGTGGGGCCAAGAGGACATCAGGGCAGCATGCACTTGTCATCAACTAACTGGCAAGTTCAGAGGGGAGGGCATTCAAGGAGAAGGAGTCAGAAGGTCAAGGGGAAACTGTGACACCCTGAGCATGCCCCACTACATCCAGAAATACTATATAACTGAGAATTGGACTTTCTTGGCTGGCTGGCTCTTGAACCTCCTCTAGGGAAAACATGTATTCCCCAACCCCTTCACTGTTCACTCTTTGGAATGTTTGATACTTGTGACTTGTCTGATCTCTTGAAATGCAAGTCAGTATCTTGCCCATGAAGGAAGCTGGTCTGGCAAAGCCAGGGGTTGGGAGCCAGCCCTTCCTCCCCTTTGTGAAGGACCATTTCTGTTGGTCAGTTTGTTTTTAGAAGGATGCAAATGTGGAATCCAGCTCAGGCACTCAGATGCAAAAACGTGAGGTTCTCCTTAGGGCACAGCCCATCCCAGGAATTTCCCAACATGCATAGCACGTGGCAGAGAGAGCTAGATGAGTGACTCCTGAATGCATGGCAGGGTGTGGGGGCCGTGAAAGGGATGGCTGCAGGCAGGGTCCAAGGGAAGCCTCAGTAACAACAGACACTGAATGAGATTCGTCCAGCAATACGCCCCAGCTATACAGAAGGGGAGCCCTGAGCTCTCTCCTTCCCCCAGATCCAGGAAGGCAGTCAGCCTGGATTATTTTTATGGCAAAGCCCACCACCAAGGAGATGGGGTGTTGGGTGTTGGTCGTCAGACCTCTTTCTCCGGGTTGAGGTGGCAGGATGATAGGGAGGACAGAAGGGGAAGTCACCATCAGCGATTTAAGAAGAAGGACTTGAGGCTCTGGAAGAACATCGACTTCTGTCTCTGCTTCTGTTTCTTTTTGATGATGGGCACCCACACCAGCCCGCACACCAGCATCATGAGTCCCAGGGACAGGAAGGCAGGCCCTATCATCTTAAGGGCCGTCAGGTACTTTTCGAGCAGGTTCAGGGTATAGGCCAAGCAGGTGATGACCACGCCAAAGAGGAGGATGGCGCCACCCACGGACATGATGACGATGGGCTTGCGGTAGATCTCCCACTTACTCCTGGGGGCGGTGGTCCAGACGGACTCGCTTCGGGAGCTTATGCACAGGGAGCTGGCAGTCTGGCTGGGCAGCAGGTCCTTGGATTCTGGAGACTTCTCATCAACGTCCGGGGCTTTGGGGAGAGCCTCCATCGTCACAACTTCTCAGGACCCAACACCTGGGACTCGCAACAGTTAGGAGCAAGAGCCAAGCCGAAGGGTTCCTCACGCCCCCTTCCTGCTCCCAGCATCCGTCTCTAGCTGGCTCTCAGTGGAGGGCTATTCAGGGTTTTGGTGCTGAAGCCAGAAGGAAAATCAGATGAGAGCCACATAAAAAAGAAACCACTCAAGCTACTTTGTTGTTTTCTTGTGAGAGATAAATACTGTATCATTCTAATCAACTGCTTTTAGTATTCAAAACAGGGTACAGTGGTGCCCACTAAGTAACCAAAATCAAACATTTATTCACTGGCATCTTCAGACTCAATCACTTTCTAGCTCTGTGATCTTCAGTGAGTTACTTAATGTCTCTGTGCCTCAGTTTTCTTATCTATAAAATGGGGTGATACCACTACTTACAGGGTTTTCAAAAGGGTTCAGTGAATTAAGACATGGGATGCATTGGAACAATATCTGGTATATTGCAAGCACTCCATAAATTGTGTCATTGTCCATTAGAGTAGCACCTACTACATAATCCTGTGTGTGTGTGCACATGTGTAGTGTCTGTTGTGTGCCAGGTATGGCACTAAACTCTTCTTTCATCAGATTTGAACCTCACAATACCCCTGTGAGTTAAACATTCATCCCACTTCACAGAGGAGAAAGTGAAGGCTCAGAGAGGCGAAGCCTTTTACCACAAGGTAAGGAACTGCCAGAGGCTGGACTGAACCATTTGCTCTTCTCTTACAACACCAGGCTACATAGGGGCTGGAGAGCACTTTTTTCTTTTTTATCTTCACCCAAGGAGAAGCCCACTGATCTTAGAGAGAGGGGAAGGGAGAGAGGGAGATAGAGGGGGAGAGAAACACTGATGTAAGAGAGAAACATTAATCATCCTGCCCCCCCTACTGCCCCAAGGTTGCAGAGGACTGAGCCTTCAACCTTGGTAGGCAGGTGCCCTGACCGGGAATCGAACCTGTGACCTTTTGGTTTACGGGATGATGCTCCAACCAACTGTGCTACACTGGCTAGGACTGGAGCACATCTTTCAGTGAAGCCTGGGATTTTATGTGCTTTGTCAGCATAGCTTTGTCAGGTTCAGAGCGTGACCCTTTCCCCATCACCCATGTGAATTACATGGGAGTCCCACCTTCTGGTTCGTAAGGCTGTCATGGTACGGAGTCAAGCCCACCTGCCTGTTCCAGTTTCTCACCCAGAGCCCATCTGTGTGCCTCTCAGTCTCCAGAGCCCTCTCACCCCCTAGTCCCACGGGGAGGCTGGTGGTCCCCTGTGCAGAGCAATTTTAGAGCTGCTGAGAAGCACCACTCACCTGCCAAATCCTCCCCCAGAACCATGCTGGTGGGATTAAAACCTTTCATTGTACAATCAGAAATTGTAGGTTCAAGTGCAAATGCCTATATATTTGCAGTGAGGCAATAAGAGATGAATAATTTTAGATACTCTCCTGATACTAGATACCTTCTGTGTAGGGGGGAGAAAAGGGAGGCCAGGCACCAGCCTGGAGCTTGGCACCAAGCCATCACCCTGACTCACCTTTGAGTCGTCTCCAGAGGGTCTGGGGCAGTGCTCTGTGCCCCGGGGATTCTGTACAGCTTTAAGCAAATGAGTAAGTGAATGGACCACGTCCTTTCTGCCCTCTGCCTTTCCCACTACAGCCCTCCCTCTCTCCTCTCTCTCCCCTCCCTCCCGCTGGTCACTAACAATAAATCCAGCTTTCCTTACAACACTGCCCACACAAACTCAGTGCCCCCTAGAGGGAGCCTGCAGCCTCCCCTGTAAGCTCAGGGGGTCGCTGTGTTTGGGGTCATGCTGGCCTCCCTGTGCCCCCGTCTCCTGAATCCACCAACTCTCTCACTGTGTTCTGCAGGGCCCTGCCTGCCCTGGGGAACGTGCCCCCAGCATTGCCCTCTCCAGCCTCTGCTCCTTCTCTCTCCCGACTGACACTGATGGTCCTTGGCCCTGGTCTCTACTCCCTTCCCTCCTCCAGGTTTCCTGGCTTCTTCCTCTGACCTCTTCTTTCACATTTCCTACTGGGCTACCTCAGGCCCCACTCAAATCGGCATTCACTAACATCCCTCCTGTGAGTGGGGTCGGAGAGATTTCTTGCCACAGCAAAAAGTTTATTGGGGAAGAAAGATAGGCTATTCTTCCCAGTCGCAAGGGACCCCCATTACACACCCCAGAAAGAGTGAGAGCCAGACCCGAATATGGAGGGGGAGCATTTTTGGACGCTACGGTGCCAGCTCTGGGTGAAAGACAGCTTGGGGTGAAGGAGGAGGGTCCGCAGCGGGCGGACCCCAAGTCCCCCCCCACCCCGAACCTGCAGTTTCTCCTTCACTAAAGGCCCTTCCACACCTAGAAGTTTCCTCTAGTGAACAGGTTCTCCCTCAACACTTCCTACAATGGGAACTTCAGACCAATCCCTGCAACGCCCACCCCTGCCACCCTCCCAGGAACTCAGGCCTGACCCAGCGGGGAAGTGAGCCCACCCTCCCCAAAGCACGTTGCTCCCCGTTTCTGGAGCAGTGGTTATAAACGGGCCCTCCCCTCTGACCGGGAGGGAGCAGGAATTGTCAGACGGTTACGCTTTCAGAATGCAGAGATTCACATTCATATACACTCACATGGAGAGGACCCTTGGATTTCTGCTTCCGAAGACTGGAAAATACGATGGATGTGCTTTGTGAGTACAGACACCAGGTGTTCACCGCCCTTTCAGCCCTGCGGTGTATTTGCATAAGCTAAGTAGTCATTTTAAAGTGACCTTTCCCCCTGTGGGCTGGGGTAGCCGGAATTGGTGTCGGTTATTGTGACCCGTTTCTCACGTGGGTGTTGGGGCGTCTTCCGGCTGTTGTCTCTGGGACTCCATTTCCACCGCTTTGCTGTGAAGACCCAGACCAGACGCGGCAGGCATTGTCCGGGGAATGGGGGGCGGGGTCAGGGGCCGTTCGCTGCTGCCCAGAGGAGGGCTGGGCTGAGTCAGGAGGGAATGCTGCCAGCGAGCTACCCTCTGGGGGTGGTGGCACCGGCATCCCGGACAGGGGGTGTTCACCAGGCGGCAGGGCCTCTCTGCAGGGACCACGAGTTCCTGGACTGCCTGCGAGCAAGGTGGGACTGACTGGGTCTCGCTGGAAGCACCTCTCACACGCTCTTTGGCCCTGCGAGCAGGCCGTCCATCTGTTCCCATTTTATAAGGGCAGAGATTGAGGCCTGGGGAGATTTAGGAGTGGGCTGAAGCGCCCCATTTCCTACGTTGCTGGGCTGGGGTTCAGGCCAAGTTCTTTGGATGCAGAACTCCTTGCGCAGAGCGCACTGGTCTGGATGAGTCACCAGCTAGGAGAATGTCCGAATTTTTCACTTTTGGGGCTTCATTCTGCAGTTAACTAACCTCTTACTTCATATGGGGTGACCTAGATAAGTAATTTCATAGTGACTCACAGTAAAATGGGCAGCGATTTTCAACCGTCCTGCTGCAAGAATTTTTAAAACATGTAATACATGGCTATTTAGTCAGGGGCACTGACCTTTCTTCCCTTGGATTGTCCAAAAAAAAAAAAAAATGACAACAGGCAACACAACAATAGCCATCTGATGTGAATGAATCGAAATTATACCTATTTTTGTCAGATCGGCAAAAAATACAATATATTTTTTGTTGTGCAGCAGACTTTTAGTAATTACTGTGTGCCATGAAATGAAAAAGGTTGAAAATCACTCAGTAGGGAAGTAAGAACACTGTTTTTAAGTTTCTTATAGTGTTACATTTGTTTACTTAAAGGACTATTTTTACTCTGAGAATATGTCCTTCCTCCTTGCTTGGCATTGCTTCCTTTTATGAAATGACTGCGACGGAAGCTGGTCATTGGTTTCGTGAGTCTCCGTATTTGCTCAGCTAAAAGGCTGGCCATCGGGGGTAGATGTTTATCTACCTACTGGCCACCTACCTACTATCTCTCTCTCTATCTACATTTTTTAAACCTACCATCTAAATTGTAATGGCCCATGAAATCCCAAAGCATGGGAACCTTTCATTTAGTTGACTTACTTGGGAAGAGGTGTGTCCTTAGAATAGTGAATGAGCAGGCAGGGTAGGGCCATGGAATCAACACCGTGGTGGGAAAAATCACCTGTCACAGGTACAGCATGTGGCAGAAAGATCTAGGTCATCAGAGAGATGGCGGTTTGCACTCAGTTTGCCTCCTCTAAACTCTGGGACTTTGGGCAGGTTACTACCCGCCCCTGAGACGTACCGGCACCATGCCTAAAATGGGGACAGCAGAGTATCTGTCTCACCGGGTTGCAGTGACTACCAAATTTCACAAAGCACTACTGCACTGTGTGACACATTACAGGTGTTCAAGAAATGGCTCCGGTTGCTATTATGGGTAGTTTTTCCCCGGTCCCTGTTTTCTCACCTGTAGAATAGGGAAGCTGGGCTAAGGGACTTCTAAAACCATTTTAGACAGGCTCGTGGGTGGTGAATCACATGTGAATTCTGAGACTCTGGGCTTCCCGAAAATCCCCAAGTAGGGGCAGTATGAGTTTTACAACTTTTAATTAAACCCTAAGATCCTATTTGTCTGATACCCAGGTTTCTCTGTAGTGGCACTGTTGACGTTTGGGGCCCTATTGCTCTTTGTTGTAGGGGCCATCCTGTGCATTGTTGGATATTGAGTAACATTCCTGGCCTCTGGTGTACCCCAGACACCAGTAGCACTTCCTCACTTTCATTCTTAATTATCAAAAGGTGTCTCCAGACATTGCCTAATGTCCCCTGGGGACAAACTCATTCTGGTGAAAAGCCTTACCCACCCTCCTTGCTTGTAAACTGCCTCTGGGCCCAGGCTGGGTTTACTCCCCTCCACTCAGCAGTGTCCCTTGGTGCTCAGCCTGGCCCTTAGCGGGTGCTCCAAGGACTTGACCTGCATGCTGCTGCTCTGTGAAGGGCCTGGCAACATCTGGGGAGCTGGTCCCGTGAGAAGAAGCACAATTTCAAGTTTGGGTTCATTTGCTGGGGGTTTGGTTTGAATGTGTCAGAGAGCTCCTAACCCCCGGGTCTGGGTTGAGTTGCCCACCCAGAACCTCAGCGTGTGACCTGAATTTAAAATAAGGGCCTTCGCAGGTGTGATTAAGGTAAGGATCTCCAAGTGAGAGACAGCGGAAAGCCAGAGATGTTGGGCCTCTCAGACTAACCACGAATTTGAATGTTGGCTCAGCCTTTTGGGAAGCAGTTTCAGAAAGGAGACTCAATAGGCTTCTCTCCTGGAGGCCAAGCCTGGAGTGTCAGGAGGCAGATTTAGTGGGTGGACCTTATTTGCAGCGCACAATTTCTAGGAGTGGGCAGGCTGCAGCTGGGAGGGTGCAGCCGTGAGAATGACAGCCGCACACAGGAACACATGCACACATCTCCACACAGGAGGCTGGATGATGAAAGCCAGGCACATTTCCACTTACATAGAATTCCATTTACATAAAATGAGGCTTCATTCAAATAAAATTCAAAAACCTGTAAGATGACTGATGCTATTGGCGGTTAGGATCGTGGTTACCCTTGGTGGGTGGAAGAAGCGTCTGAAAGCAGGGGTGCATAGAGACGTTTGGGGTGCAGGGGATGTTCTGACTCTTGGTCTGACTACAGCTGGTGGTGTGGGTGTGTGCTACTTGAGCTGTATACTTTTGATATTACTACTTTCCTGTGTGTGTGTTAAACATCAATAAAATGTTTAAACAAAGATAATTAAAAGTTATAACTACATGCAGTATGTTCCTTTCTTTAGGTTCTGACTAGAACAAACCAATAGCACAAAAACATTTTGGGATATTTTTAGGGAAGTTTGAATATGGATCGGGTATTAGATGACATTAAGGATTTAAAATTTGTATTCAGTATGATAATGATATTGAGGACACATAAGAAAGCATCTTTATAGACGTCGAGATGCATTTTGAAACAACATCTAGGGATGAAATGTTGTGATGCCATGATCCACAGGAAAATATCAAACTTTAAATCAAACATGACAAAATAAAAATGATTGTGCCCAGATGATGAATATGTAGAAGTTCATTATATTACTATCTCTGCTTTTATGTATGTGTGTGAGTGTATATAATAAATGAGAGGCTGACTATGCAGATAGACAATGGTCAGACTACATATAAAAATGGGAGTCCAACCCACGGGTGGCCACAGTCAGCCCAGGAAACCAACTCCCACTGTGCAGCTGCCGGAGCAGGAAGCCCACCTGCTGTCTGTAAGTCAGACTTGTAGGAAGGCAGACTGCTCTCTCTACCAGCCAGCCAGTAAGCCAGATAATAACCAAGAACAATGCCCTTTTGACAAGTGCACCAAAGCGATTTAGTGGGGACAGGTAAGTCATTTCAACAAATGGTGATAGAACAACTGGATGTTCACATGGGAACAAAATGAGACTTGACTCCACCTCACACCATCAGCAAATATAAACTCAAGATGAATCATGGACATAACTTGAACAGAAACACAAAACTATAAAGCCGTTGGGAAAAATAGAGAAGAATATCTTTGTTGACTTGAAGGCAGGCAAAATTTCTTAGGACAGAGAAGGTAATAACCAAGAGAGAAGAAATAAATCAATAAATTAGATTGCATCATAACTGAAAACCCCTGCTCATTAAACCTACTAAGAAAATGAATAGGCAAGCTATAGACTGAGAGAAAACTTTTTCAAAATATGTATTTGTGAAAGGATCTGTATCTGGAATTTATATGAACTACTACATTTGATTAATAAAACACAAATAGTCCTATTTAAAAAATGGGCAAACAATTTGGACAGACCCATTTCAAAGGAAGACAAATAATGAACAAGAAAACCATGAGCTGGTGTGGCTCAGTGGATTGAGTGCCAGCCTGAGAACCAAAGGGTCACCGGTTTGATTCCCAGTCAGGGCACATGCCTGGGTTTTGGGCCAGGTCCCCAGTTGGGGGTGCACGAGAAGCAACCACACGTTGATGTTTCTCTCCCTCTCTTTCTCCCTCCCCCTTTCTCTAAAAAATAAATAAATAAAATATTTTTAAATAAAAGAAACCCATGAAAAAGTGCGTGAAGTTGATATTCAACAAAAAAAGTGCTAACCGAAACTACAGTGAGATACAGCCACACGTTCACTGGAAAGATTAAAATGTAAAAACCTCACAATACCAAACCCTGAGATGTGGTATGAAGGCTTCCGTACACTATTGGTGGGAATGTGTAATAATACTGCCACTTTGGAAAAAGGTTTGGTAGTTTCCTATGAAGTTAATCATATACCTATCCTTTAACCCAACAATTCCACTCCTAAATTTTTTTGGTTCAAGAGAAATGAAAACCCATGTCCATGCATGACTTATTTATGAATATTCATAGCAGCTTTATCCATAGTAGCCCAAACCAGAAAACAACCCAAATGTCCATGAGCAAAAGAAAAGATAAACATCACAATGGAATATTATTAAGCAACGAAAAGGAACTAATTTTTGACACACACGTGACATGGATGAGTATCATAAATATGCTGCATGAAAGAGGTGAGACATAAAATAGTACATACGATGTATGTTTCCCATTCTAGAATATTCTAAAAACTAATCTAAGATGACAAAACTCAAGCAGTGGTTGTAAGTATGGGGAGGAACTCTCCAGGATTTTCTGAGGCTGATGAAAGTGTTCTGTCTCCTGGTGTTGATGTGGAGTATGTGAGGGACCCATTTGTTAATGTGGTACAGTAAAATTTCTGCATTTCTATGTGTGTAAATTACATACCAGGAAGAAATAACTGTAAAAGTCTTAATAATGGTCGAGTGAGTCAGGGTGGGGAGCAGGTGGAAGTATAGCTAAGCCAAGGATAGCAAAATGTTGATAATGGTTGAAGCCATATGATGAAACATAGGGACCCAGGGTAGGGGTATGGGCAAGAAACACATTACCCCAGAAAAGCAAAATAAGGGTGTGGGTAGGGGCGAAGTGACCCAGAATAGGGTAAAGGCATTAAAGGGAAATCTGTAGGGTGAGGAGTCACCTGACTCTCATGGGAAAGACTGTATAACTGATTCTGAGGAAGAGAAGATCTTGAAAAAAGAGAAGGTGCTTCTTGGAGAAATTGTGAGCTGGAGACAGAGGATAAAGATGGAGATGGAGAGAGAGATGGAGATGGGGATGGGGGGAGGAGGAGGTGGAGATGAGGATAGGGATGGTGATGGGGATGGAGATGGAGATGGGGGTGGGGATGGAGATGGAGATGGGGGTGACACAGGTATGGGGATGGAGATGGAGGTGGGGATGGAATGGAAATGGAGAGAGAGAGGGAGGGAGGAGGGGCTAGAACAATAAGAATTTTACCTTTTCTACCTTGTCTTTGGAAAGATACCATCCCTTGAAGGGAAACACAGACTTTCATGGTCCCTAGGCAGAGCAAAGACTGGGTCTGGTAGGCAAAGGAACATAGCATCCCAAGAGAGGAACCCATTGGCCTGTCTCTAATCCTGTTGGCATTGGCCCACTTATCTACCATGCATTTGTATTTGCCACTTACTTGGACATCCTGCCTACTTATGTCGTTTCAGTTTGTGTTGACCTTCCATCCACCAGCTTGCTAATCAGCTCTCGGCTAGCGGCATTCACCAACACTGCAACCAACACTTTTCAAGCGACTCCTATGTGCCACCCTCCGCTCAGCGGGGAGCTACAGACACTCAGACAGTGTTCTTCCCCACAGAGGAGCTCCAGGTGTGCCCGTTTCCTTGCTCAGCGCACAGGTTCACTCACTCCCTGGTGTCTGAGAAATGAGGTGAAGAGATGTCTCCAACGAGAGGGAAGAGAACTGGCAGAGAAATGTTGGGTTTTCCTCAGGCACTCATACCTTCGTCCCCAACACAAGATTCGGTGGTGTGTGGAGGATGCCAGCTGGTGAGTGATGAGTGTCCATAATAAGGACTGAACACTTTTCCTCTGATGGATTCCTGAGTGTCTGAAATGCACCCTTTAATGGGAGCGGCAGCTGAAAGTGAAGCAGTGAAGCACTGCCCTGGAGGTGACCATATATGCATCTGCACAGCACCAGGAGCCCTTCATCCCCTCCCAGATTGCGGGAGGGGCTGGGCTGGGGCTTCCTCAAATTTCAGTGCTCTCCGCAGGTAGCTCATGCTTTTCCGAGGCCAGGGCTCAGCAAGCACTCCTTAAATGATTCAGTAAGTAGAAGAGCCACGGCAGAGGGGTTCTTCATGGCAACCCTCCCGAGTCACCCTGCCTGTTTCTTTGCACCCAGTTGTCAATAACACCCTTTGGTGATGGAGGAGGTGGTAGGATGGAACTAGCTAACAAGGGGACATGGGAAGCAGCTGTAGGAGCCAGCCCCCTCCTCTTCTTCTTCTTGGTGTCTAAGGCCTTGCTGAGACTGGCTGCCTTCTGGCTGATGTTCTTGGAGTTGCCAAGCTACCCGGAACAGCTTCTCCAAAGCAGAAGAGACTGTTTGTCTGGGAGGGCTGGCACTTTCCACACAATACGAGTAGCTGCCATTCACCAGGCTCTTACTATGGGCTGGGGACCATGCTGCATGCTTTTTTCTGCATGGCCTCAGCGACTCTCCCAGCTACTTTCCCGGAGCAAGGGGTGATTAGTACCCCGTTTTGCCAGGGAGGAAACGGAGGATTACAGAGCTTAAATGACTTGCCCCAAGTTACTCGGCAAGTGAGTAGTGAACTGGGATCTGAAGGGGGTTTGGAGTCTGTCTGTGCTTGTTTATCCTGCTCGCCTTTGGGACACTCTGAATTTTGTTTCAAACTGGGGAGCCAGGGAGTGGGGAGAACACTAGCAAAGGGGCCCTGGCAGTGAACAGAGGCTCAGTGGCGGTTGCCGTGGGTGGGAGGCAAGGCCCAGGACTGCTGAGCGCAGCTGCTGAGGAAA
>PVKM010035565.1:0-15128 GCA_004027735.1 Carollia perspicillata | reverse complement strand
GTGCTTGAGGTCAGATCCTCTTGGGAGTTTTGCCCATCTCTCAGGGAAGGTCTCACTGATTATTGGCTTACAAAATTCATCCATGTTTCCTCTGTTTCCATATGATTCTGTATAGGCTATCCTTTTTGGCAATCCCCAGAGCACAGAGCAGTGCCTTTTGTTCACAGTGAGAATTACAGACAAGGGAGGCAATTCCTGCTCTTTGGGGTCTTTCTTTTGCATGTTTCCCAGAAGAGGGCAGCATCTCCCTAAGGTTTCTTTCATCAGGTGCCACAGCCCTCTCCGGCACTCTTAAAGGGAGCAGCAGATTCAGTGGTAGCCAGAGAATTGTCCTTAGTCTCTGCCATTTGGATTTATTGAGATTGAGGGGAAGGATGGGGAAAAGGTGGGGTGGGGGCTAGAAAAAGGTGGCTTTCATATTGGAGAACACGTTTTTTCAGAATGTTATTTGCCTACAGTGGCCTGGTAACATGGTCCCACTAGAAGGCATCAGAGGGTTTAGGTCCTCTGTTTGGGAACCTAGCAGAGCTTTTGTGCCTGAAGCCTGAGAGGTGCTAGATAAAAAGGGTCAAGGGTTGTAGAAAAAGGGCCATCTGGGTGGAAAATCCTGCCGTGTGCCCCTCCCTAATCTGGTTGGGCAACAGTAGAGCACACAGCTGCATCAGAGGGAGAACTATAGGGGGCTGGTACCTTGTTTAGTTGCTCGGCTAGTGAGAGCTGGGACTAGCATGGGGATCTGCTGATTCTGTCAAGTGCTCTCTCCCTACCACTCAGGACTGCCAGGGTCAAAGGTATTAACAGTATCAGAATTTCATTCCCAAAACTCAAGTCTTACTATAGTACCAGTTCTCACCAGTTAGAGACCTTGTAGGGTCTTGGCATTACCTTGTCTTTATCTTTCAGTTAAACAACCAGGAGCACAGATGGGAAGGCCTCATGGGTGGAAACTGATGCTGGTGGACAGTTGCCTAGTGTCCTGGGTCAGGTGGTAAATGGGTCACTAAAGCAGGGAGGAGAGCAGTCTGGGGATGGGAACCAGGCGTGGCTTCCTGGAGCTGTCTTCCTGAACTCTATTCTTTCTCTAACTCTGTCCATCCTGAATATCTGTTATCTGCAGGGTGGCCTATTTACTGGAATCTGTTTTTCTTATCCAGAGTCTGAAGTTGGTTGATGAGATATCAGGAAGAGGGAAGGAGAGGAAAATTATGTAGATGATGAGACCTGCATGGCGTGCTGGGGGCAGGAGTAGAGGGTGGGCGTGAGTGGGTGGAATTGTCTCATATGACTGAATGGCCTCACTTGGTGATACCATTTCAAACTAACCCTGATTCCCTAACCCTGCTCTTACTCCCAGAGAAATGGGACTAATTTAAGAAAGCATTACATTAAGCATGGGAGACGACCGTCTCAGTGAAGTCCTGACCTTGGTTGAGCATTAGGCCAGCTTTACTGCACACTCACCCTGGTAGCAAATTTGCAGTGTGTGCTGGGCAAGTGGAGGATTGCATCCCTCTCCTTCCCTTCCTTCTCTCTGCACCTTCTGGCTGGAGGCCTCTGTGTGTGCTGGGAAATCATCACAATTGCTTCCAAGCCTCAGAAGGCAACCTGGGCTCCCAGATTATGCCTTGATATACATTTGCCTTCTATTGCTCTTTCGATCAGCATTCACTCTACATTTCCTGGTCTTTGTGGTTTGTCAGCCCCTTAACATTGCTTCTGTTTAGCTGGCGTGTGTGAGGATGAATTACAAGAGTTAAAAGCTCCCTGCCTCTGGCATGCTGGAACAGTTCCCTGAACGTGGGTCTGTTGTGAACTGCTGTCATCACAGCATCTTCAAAAACATCTCTTGCCCCGAGGACATGACTGTGTTTTGAAAGCATTTCTGCCCCATACTGCTTGTGCAGATATTTGGGAGAGAGTTTCTTCCATTTCTGTTCAGTTTTCGGAGAGGGATTTTAGCAATTCCTCTGTATGCATGAGCTTCATCTTCCTGGCCTGAATGTGGAGAAGAACTCGGCACTCCTGTGGAATAAGCTGTAGTTGCAATTCTATTGTCAATCTGTTGGATGGCCTTGGACAGGTCACTGCCATTTTTTAACACTTAATCTCACCAGTCTCGTATTTTGTCTTTGGAAACAGAAAGTTTTCCTTTCAGGAGGCTGAGAAAAGCCATCTTAAGTACAAACTAAATGGGATCAGAGAATTAAGGAAACACGTGCTGATGGAGGTTTTTGAGTCAGTAGATAAATATTGCCATACTGGACATGCATCCGGCTATGTTTAAATCTTCATGTGAGAAAGAGGTGGAGTATTAGAAAGCATTTAAAATCTGCAAAGGTGGGAAATGAGATAACAACTTATGGCCTCTGGGACAGGACATACCACTGCTTGCCCTTGTGAAGACAGCTGCTCTGACAGCCGTGCCCTCCAGAATATGCCGTGGGTCTCAGCCTGGCAACAGGGTACCTGGCTATGCCTGGTACCCAATAAGGACTCTGTAAATATTTGGGAAGTGAGTGGACAAGCGACTGCCCCTGGTTTGGGTTGGTGGCATTTGGAGGGCATCCAGAGTGTAGTGGAGGGAGGGCTTGGGCAAGAGGGACCTTACTACTGCTGCTGATTGATGGTTATATGACACTTACTGAGAGCTCAGTCATTTGGAAAGTTCCATGCTTAAGTCTTGCAGTGACACCCCAACCCACGATGGAGTGCCTATTCCAATGGCACAGAGAGAGACATGGACCCAAAGAGGCAACCAGAGGAATGGAAGGGGCATAGCTTCTGCGGGTTGTTGCTGAATAAGACCCAAGACTCATATTCAAGACAGACCATAAACAAGAACCAAGGAAAATTCTGCCTCTTTCCCTTCCACTGGACTCTCTTGTGGGATATATATATGCCATGTGTTCATTTTTTAAAAATTAAAATATAGCAGAATTGATGTTTGCAGAGGTATACAGCTCTATGCGTTTGAACATATATAGAATCATGTAACCACTACTACAATCAGAATGTAGGACAGTTCCCTAACCCCAAAGGACACCATGATGCTACCTCTTTGTAGTCACATTTTCCCCATGTCTCCAACCCCTGGCAACCTATTTCTCTATCACTATAATTTTGTCTTTTGAGAAAGTCATGTAAGTGAAATTATACAGTATGTAACCTTCTAAAACTTGCTTCTTTCACTCTGCATAATGACTTGGAGGTTCACCAAAGGTGTTATGTGTATCCACACTTCTTTATTATTTTTATTATTGACTAGTATTGCATCATATGAATTGATGACTGTTTGTTTATCCATTCACCTTTGTGGTTTTTGGTGATTTTGTGAATGGAACCACAATAAGTGTTTATGACCAGTTTTTTTATGTGAATGTAACTTATTCCTCTCAACTGAATACTTCAGAGTAGGATTGCTAAGTCATGTGATAAGTATATGTTTAACTTTATAGGAAACTGCCAAACTGTTTTTTCAGAGTGCCTGTGCCATTGTGTTTTCCCACCATCAGAGTATGAGTGTTCTAGTTGCTTTGCATTCTTGTCAACATTTGATATTGTCAGTATTTTTTATTGAGCCATTCTAATACTGAGTCGGCCAAAAAGTTCACTGGGTTTTTCCATAAGATGGCTCTAGTAGCACTTAGTTGTCTTTAACTTCATTCAATACAATTTTTATTAGACTGTGTTTTGACAGCTGTCATATCAGCATGCATTTAAGAAAAACATTAAAATTAGTGAATTTTTGTGTAGCCATTTTAGTATTGAAGGTGAAAGGAAATGTGCAACAAATTTGGCATATTATGCTTTATCATTTCAAGAAAGGTAAAAACACAACTGAAACTAAAAAAAAAAAGATTTTGTGCTGTGTATGGAGAAGGTGCTCTGACTGATCAAACTTGTTAAAAGTGGTTTGCAATTTTGTGCTGGAGATTTCTCACTGGATGATGCTCCACGGTTGGGTAGACCAGCTGAAGTCGATAGTGATCAAATTGAGAATAATCAATGTTCTACCACGTGGGAGATAGCTGACATATTCAACATATCCAAATCAATTAAGTTATTGGTGATAGCAAAACATGTGTCTTTTATTTTATGGAAAAAACTAAGTGGACTTTTTGGCCAACCCAGTACATAAGTGATGATATATCATCATGTTTTTAACTTTAGTTTCCCTTAATGGCTGTGGTAGTAAACATTTTTTCATGTGCCTAATTCTGTCCATATATATTTTTGGTGATGTGTTTGTTCAAATCTTTTGCTCATTTCTAAATTGGTTTTATTTTTTTCTTATCATTGAATTTTGAGGGTTCTCTCTGTATTATAGATAGAAGTCCTTTATCAGATATGTGATTTGCAAGTTTTTCTCTCAATCTTTTTATTCTTTTACTAGTGTCTTTCAAAGAGCAGAGACTCTTAATTGAGATAAAGTCCAGTGTCTCAGTGTTTCAATTTAGGGGTCTTTGGTGTTATATTTAAGAAATGCATGTCTAACCTAAGATTAGAAAGATTTTCTTCTAAAATTTTTTAAGTTTTAAGTGTTACTTTTAGGTCTACAATCTATTTTGAGTTGATTCTTATGTGTGGTGTGAGCCATTGATTGAAGTTTATTTTCTTATATATGCATACCCAGGTGTTTCAGCACCATTTGTTAAAAACACAGTCCTTTTTCCATTGATTTGCCTTTGCACCTTGCTCAGAAATCAGTTGTTCATACACATATGAATCTATCTCTATACTCTCTTCCCTTTCATTTACCTAGTTGTTATACCAAAAATAGCCTTATAATACGTTTTGAAATCAGGGAATATAAGTCCTCCAGCTTGATTCTTTTTCAAAGTCCTTTGACTATTGTAGTTCCTTTACTTTTGCATATGAACTTGGAATTAGCTTATCAGCTTTTATATATTTAAAAAAAAACCTGTTGGGATTTTGCCTGGGATTGCCACCTCAACTATTTGAATATAATTTTCCATTTGTTGAAATCTTCTTTGGTTTCTTCCATCAGCATTTTTACAAACTGCAGATTCTGTACCTGTTTTGTTAGGTTTATACCTAAATATGTTGCTTTTTAAAGAGGTATTGTAAATAACATGTATTTTAAAAAATTTTAGTTTCTAATTCCTTATTGCTATTATCTAGAAATACTTTTTTTTGTGTATTGGTCTTGTATCCTGTGACCTTGCTGAATTTGTTTATTTTAGCATTTTTTTTGTAGATTCCTTGGGATTTTTTTTATGTAGACAGTCATGTCATCTGTGATAGTGACAATTTTGTTTTCAGCCTGGATGCCTTTTTTTTTATTTTACTTTATTGCACTGAGTAAGAATTCCACTATGATGTTGAATAGGAGTGATGAGAATGGACATCTTGCCTCAGTTCTAATCTTAGATAAGAAGCAATCTATCTTCTACCATTAAGTATAACATTAGCTATTGGGTTTTGTTTTGATTTTTTTTTTTGTGGATGCCACTTATCAAGTGAGAAAGTTCCCTGATATTCCTATGTTGCTGAGAGTTTGTGTTTTGAATAGATATTGACTTTTATCATATGCTTTTCTGTATCAATTGATACTATCTTCTTGTTTTCCTTTATAAATTAATATAATATATTGATTAATTTTGAATATTGCATTCCTGAGATAAACTCCAATTTATCATGGTGAATTGTTCTTTTTATACTCATGCTCAGTTTTTACCTTATTTTGACTGACATACTCTCTGTGACCTGCCCAGAAGGTTGGCTTTTAAAGACATCTCTTGCCTTCCTGGGCATCAGTTCTTGAGATGATTGGACTGAGAGTTTCCTGAGGTCAGTTTTTAGAGGGCAGGGGCAGTGTGATGTACACATGGCCAAACCAAGAAGTTTCTGCAGTATAACAGAAGTATCTTGGCCATTTTATCACTTCTCTACTATTCCCATTTATTCTTGGTGAAATTTTTTTTTCCCATTTCATTTCCAAGACAGAAATATTGTGTGATTTTAAGTTCTAAATGACTAATCTATTAGACAAATTTGTACTCATTTACTCAATTCAATCAACGTTTATTGAGAGCCCTTTATCTATTAAGGCACTCTGTTTGATGCTGGGGATGCTGTGGTAAGTAAAAATATATTTCCCATTTCATGGAACTCATAGTTTGGCAGGGGAACCAGACATGAATTCTACAGGAGAGCACTGGTAAGCCATTTTTTTGTCATATATCATTTCTTTACATCGGGGTCCTAAGTTAAGAATCATGTTATGTTATAATCTCTTATCTATCCTGACTTTTATGACTGCATATAGAGTAGGGTTTAACCCAACTACTACACAGGATATTGGGACTCCAACTACTGGATGATTTAATGATAAAAGGGAAGGATGATGGCTCCATGACTGCACAAGACAGACTCAGTCATGTGTTCCTCCTCTTGCAGAATGTCTTCAGTTGCAAGGATACTCTAGAAGTAAAAAGACCAGGAATCTTGAGAAACTGCTGGAAATTGGGTGGGGGTGGGGAGGTAGGAGTGGGTTAGAAGAGAGGGACGTTTTCAGGCTATTGCACTCTGAAAATTCTAGTTCCTCCCACTAACTCATACTGGTATCTCCAAGTTGCCAAGTGGAGAAGGATAAGTGGGAAGAGAGTGACGCAGAAAATATGGTGAAACTCTAACTTGGGAAAGAGGAATTGCTGATGCATCCCTGGCATTCAGCACAAAGTAGCAGGTAAGCTAAGTTACGTATGAGGGTCTTTGAAGTCCCATGAGGGTGGTAGATATCTTAAATCTTGGGACTAGAAGCATTCTAAGAGATCAACTGGTCCAACCCTGCCATATAAACAATTGGGAAACTGAGATTCCAAAGAGGGAAAATGACTTTGTCATAGAGTCATCCAACTAGTTAGTAGCTGAATAGGCATTGAGGCCTGAGACTTTGACTCTCAGAAGTGATCTTTTCTTTCTTAAAGATTTTATTTTTTTTTACTTTTGGAGCGAGAAGAAGGGAGGGACAAAGAAAGGGAGAGAAATATCAATGTGTGCAAGATAGAGTGATTGGTTGCCTCTCACACGTCCCTAACTGGGGACCTGGCCCCCCAACCAAGGCATGTGCTCCAACTGGGAATTGAACTAGTGATCTTTCAGTTCACAGGCTGGTATCCAAAAGCAGGAAGAGGATCATAGAATCAGAGAAGCATTATGATCTCTGGACACCAGTGGAGAAAGGAGAAAGTTGGAAAAGATAGCCATTCCTTATCTAAAGTTGGAAACTTTACGTTTCATACTTATTGACAGAGTGATTATTATAATCAGTGTTAACTGAATACTACTTATTATGTTCAGGCACTGTTCAACTGATTTAATCCTTTTAACGACCCTGTGAAGTAGCTGCTGGTGTTATTTCCAGTTTATAAATATGAAAACGAAGGCACAGGGAGGTAAGTAAAACTGCCAAGGGTTGCACGGTCAATAAGTGACAAAAGTGGAATTTGAATCTACGTAGGTAATCTAATTTCAGAGCTAGCCACTTAAGCAGATGCTAAAATGTTTCCATGTAGACAGGATACCAATTAGATGCTCCTGTCCTAACTTCTCACAGAAAGAATTCTGCAGTTGCTAGAACCAGATTTATTACCATCACTAGCCACCTGGTACCTGTACACCAGAAAACCTGAGCAGCCTGTCTTTGAGGTAGGCTTCAGAACAAAAAGCCTGTGTGCTGTCTTTGGAAGGAAAAATTCCGGTGGTTCTAAAAACCGCTCATGCTGAAAAGAAAGCTGACCATTGACCCCAATTACCAGTGTTTCCTTCTCCCACTTACTCTCCTGCCCTTGGCAATGTGCCAGAGTCTATAAAGCATACTCACTCTCAATTCTTTTATAATTCTGTTCTGCCATTGTTAGCCTTCTGGGTATTACCCAGTGCCCATAAAGCATATTAAATTAATTTTTGCTGCCTCACTTGACATTTATATTTGAGAAGCAACCCCGTGATAGGGCAGCGAGGTTGTCTGGAAAAATGCTAAGTTAATATCTAATTGAGAGATGGGAACCAGCTTCTTTTGATTATATAGGATATGTGCCTATTTAATTGTCTGATCATAACTGCCTGCAGTCAATTGGGACAGAAGCTAACTGCCCTTTCAAGGAATAAGAGGATGGTTCATCAGAAGGCTTTCTTCAAAGAGGACAGACTTGAAGTATTTTCCTCCCGCTTTCTACGCCCATGTTCCTGGTGAATTCTGATGAAAATGGCAGAGTAGATTCCTTCACATTCCCTTCAAGGGGACTCATGGAAAATGAGAGGGATGGTGGTCTGAAGGAGAAGCGTCCCTAACACCCTAACACCCACTTTTGCCAGGTATTGTGCTGTGCTTCTCGCTGCCACTGGCCTGGTTTTATTTTGTGAAGATCAGTGCTGTTGGTGTGTCCCTGTGAAATCCTCCTGACTGACAGGAATGGGTAGGGGTAGATAATGTGGAGGTGGGAGAAGCAGTGGGGCATACACTGGGGAATAGTCTCCACAGACAGTGGACGCAGCTGTGGTACTTTCCACTTCCATTTTCCTACATTTCGGAGTAGTTTTATGTGTTATTTATACACATGTTTACTGAAACATCTGTTAAATGCCTACTCCGTACCAGGTTTAGTAGATATCCTGAGGTATACACTTGATACAGTAATAATAAAGACAAACAAGAAGTGTGCCCTCGTGAACTTAACATATAGTAGAGCTTATCGCAAATGTTTCTCATGATAATCTGTTAGGGAGGTTAGACCAAGATCCATTGGTTTAATTTATTTATGATTAAGACGAAGAAACCAAACCTCAGAGAAGTTAAATGTCCTGCCCAAGGGTACACAGCCAAGTAGTGACAGAGCCCTGAAGAGCCCAGATCACCTGATTCCCGTCTGTTTACTCTTTTTTCTGTACCATTCTGCCTTGAACCTACACGGTGAAGACTGGATGGAGCCCCATGAACTCGTTTCAGTCATCGCCCTCCGTTCCTGCCTCTTAGAGAAACCACATGTTAAGAGAAGCAGATTCTGCAAGCTCCTGAGGCTGCTGTCCATTCCACTGAATTATAGTTCTCACTTTCCTCAAATTCCCTTGTGTCTTTAAATTTGTTATGTTACAAGCCTGGTAATTTCTATCCACCATTTTTAGTGAAAGTGAAATGAGGCATCTTTTATGGACCTGAAGATAATCCCCAAAACTTCTATCCCTAGAACCATTGACAGACTTCTAAATCCGTTCTTGAATTGTTTTGTCTCAGTTAGCATGCAAAATGTAGTGAGGGATTAGTCATTTCCTCCCTATTTTAGTTTCTCTTATACTGTTAAAACAACTGCTCTACTCATCGGACCAAAATTTGATGGCTAAAACAAGATTTAAGAAATGACTCTGGGAGCCATTGGTGAGGTCAAGGGGTAGGCACCATGATTTGTAGTTAGAATGAAGTTTTGGCAAGCTTCAGTCCACCAGAACAGTTTCTTTTGAAAAAGAAAATGGAATAAGAAATACTCAAGGTAGCTGTATCGTAACAAAACAAGTGTGAGATTTGAAGTAAAAACCAGTTAGTCTCAGCTCTGGTGTTGACTAATAACTTGGGCTGATTGTTTAAAATTCGCTGTGCAGTCATCATTTTCAGCTATTTAAAGGCAAAAATAATAATACCTTGACAGGTTTTTAGTGAAGAAAATGATAGGATATTTGTAAAAGGGATTTCTCAACCATAGAGTGCCATGTAAATGTTAGCGATGGCTGTTACACTTACTGTTGCTAGTTGTGGAAGAGTATGAAGGTATGCTACAAACTTGTGGACTATTTTATTACAGCCTGTTCGCAGACTCAGTTTTTATCTTCCATCTCCAGAGTGCTGAAATTGTTTGCCTGTGATTCCTCCTTTTCCCATCCTCAATGTGAGAATGTTACCTGGCCCATTTCTCATGCAGTAAAGTATTAAAGCTCTAGCAGGTATCTCCATGACAACAGGGATTTATTTTTTTCTTCTGTAGCCCCAGTACTGGGTGCAGTATCTTTCTTATAGCAGACACTCAAAAATATGTGTAGAAAGGATGGATAAATCACAACCAGCCTCAAGGCCTGTGGGAGAAAGATCAGGAAGAATTTCATGAAAAGAAATACAACAGTAGAGCCTTGCTTGAAGTAGAGACATTGAGACCAATGCTACAGGAAACAAGAAAGGTCTAAAGCCAGGGCAGTACGGCTTTGGTTCTGAGGCAGAGAACCTGTGATGGCTGCCTAATCCAAGCATCTGCCCAACTTCTGTCTCTGTCCCAGGACTCTCTTGCTCCCTGACCATCCATGGTCTTAACAGTATTCTGGTGAGAACTGCAAGGGCTCTTGGCCTACAACCTGGCCTCTTTTTCACATATGGTGAGAAAGCTAAGATTAAGAGAGAGCTATCCAGAAGCAGAGCAGAAAGTAGAATTCAGGCCTCCAGATTCCCAGTGGAGTGCTCCTTTTCCTAGAGGAAACATCCCATCATTTGAAAAATAAATTCTTATTATTTACTTGCTATTTTGCCTTACTTCGCTTTGTTCAAGTGTGGGGAAAAAAGAAGTTTCTTTCAAAATTCAATGGTGGTTTTGATTATAGGGCAATGCTTGATAGCTTAGGGATTTTACCAAGAAATCATTGGGTTTCTTAACCACATCTTGATATAAAATATTACTGAGACAGTCTCCTCATCCAGCCTGTGTGTGTTTTTGCTTCACTCTTGAAATTGTCAAACTGACATAATTAACTAAGCTGTTAGCTAAATAAATCACTGGATCCTAGAGAGAATTTTCACCGAGCTATCATTGCCCCCGCACCATACTGCATGAAGGACTGTCAAACTGCACGATAGATATATGGCAAAAATTTCTGTTTGGGAGACAGCTCTCTCTTTCTCCCTTAGCATCAAATATGGCTGGCAGTCTAAAGAACAGATGTCATTGAATGTATGTGAGAAACCCACTGATTCCGTAGAGTATTTTGATTACATGTGGTTCATGGAGCTGGAAAGCACATGACACGCTGGTCGATAGCCCTGGGATGGACTTAGGCCATGGTGGACCTCAAGAAGAAGGTACTAGTCTGTAGTCCTTAGAAGAGACTCATGCTCAGAGGGATGGACTTATTAGCCTTCAAATGTCCCTTATATCATTTGACAGTCTGAGGTAGATAAATACATTGTTATTGTTTTTTTCTTTTTCATTTTTAGGAATAGTCATTTGTTCACTTTTTAAATACAAGGACCTGCTCTATTTCTTGGTCCATGTAGCCCATGGGAGGACTATCTGGTAAATACATGCAGTGTTCATCTTTTGCTTTTCACCCCATCTTCTCTGTATTCTTGCCAAATAAAGAAAGATTGACCAAAGATGAATGATATTTTGGAGGAGGCTCTTACTAACAAGTGAAGCCTTACTTGAGTTTCCACAGGTAAAGAAACAGAGACTGAAAACACAAGACTGGGGTGGCCAGCCTATTGGGAAATTCAGAATGCCACTGAACCACCCCTTTGGGTGATTGAATGCTGCTCTTGCACTCGGTTTAATTAGAAGCATGGCTGATGGCCAGAAATTCAGAAGGGAGATTATAAATTCATTAATTAGAGTTATGTTTACACCTCTTTTTTGTCAACTGTAATCATTTATTTAACCCAAGGTCTCCTTAGTTTATTATGATCATTACTGCTTGGCTGGAGTTTTACAGTTATGAATGAGGAATCCATATGTGAGCCTGTGTATTCCAGCAGGAACCCAGCCTGCCACTGTATTGTAAAGGGAGTTTCCCTTAAATATTTGTTTTACCCTTCAGTCATCTTTTATGTCAGAACTATAAACCAGGACCAATCAGTGGATTAATTAATAGTTGACCCTGTCTACTGACTGGTAATCCACTTTGAGAATATCAACAATAATCGTATCTCATACTCATGAAACATTTTCTAATATTCCAAGGGCTTTTGGGAGCATCAGCTCATATGATAGGATGCTGTGATATCTAATTTGGCCAGTTAAAGAAGATATGTTTAATACTCTGTAGTAATGGGATTCAGGGATGTGTGATGGGCAGAGCAGCTCGGCGTCTGCTTTGCTTTCTGTAGTTACCTTGAGGCTTCACTGCAGATTTGCTGGGGGGAGAGGTTCTGCCCCTGTATTTTTCCTGTTCCCTTGTCATATGACGGGGCCTATCATGTCACAGGGGGCTGTTACTGAGGGAGGAGCTATTCGGGCTATGTAGGGAAAGCATGTAGGGCTTTGGGGCGAGGGTATTAAGGAACTACATGGACCACGACTAAGGCCTGAGCAGCCATAGCAGTTGGCCCCAGGGATGTACCTCCTTATCTTTCCTACTTTAAAGAAGTGAAATTTTATAGTTTTCTTCCTGGGGGAATTTTCTTTTTCTACCCAATTGAGCCATCCTTGGTTAGGGCTGTAATACTCTAGCTTGAACAGCATGTTCTTCAGAACCATATCAAACCAGGATCTAATTTTTTTCATCTGTGGCTGCGTGATCACAGAGAACCTCCCACCGTCAAGGACTGAGTAGGGGGATGGCAGTGAGGCAGGAGTAATGTAATGGTCAGGAAGGGGAATGACTTGCTCAGACCCTGTTTCTGGGTATACAAGCTTCCTGGGCGTGCCTGGCCTATTATCCATCTCTCCTAAGGTCCATTGTCAAGCTAACAATTACTTGCTTTGCTCATAAACCCACACATCTTAGTATTTCCCTTTTCTTGGGGCACTTTTACCCTGCTTAATGGATACAACGTTCTTTGGAGAAGACTAAGAAGACTCATGGTATATATCTTTATGGGCAACCAACTTCCTCATTCAAGAAGATCTATGTTAGTAAATTGCTTAATGTCATGACTTTTACTGTAGAATCTAAGACCAGCCTGTGTCTTCCAGAGCTGGAGTTGTACCACTTATTTCTTTTGGTAGTGATGACCTCGTGATGAATTAGCCATCACTTATAATCCTTATAGTTGAGGCCATTCTAATAACTATACAGACCATGCTGTTTATTATGCTAACCATATCTTCCTTGTTTGTGGTGGTAATGAGCTATTATTTGCTCTTTGCCAATGTGCGATCTTCCCCAAACCATTGAAACTGGGAAGCATATTTCAATAGTGCTGAGTCCGATCAGATCACTGCCTTGAAAGGACGACCTCTAAAGCTTTGATTAAAGAAGCTGGAGCTTTCCTCCTTAATGTACTTTTTAAAGGTCTTAATGAATCGAACATTTTAGGTTACAGAGTTAAGACATTCATGGGCATTTACACATTATACATCTGCAGCATTTCATCTCTCATATTATTCAGCTTCTTTTTTCTCTAGTACACTAAAGAATTTCTGGCATATAAACTTTATTTTACTTGGGGCACCATTTAGTTCAGATCTCATATATCAACCAAGAACATAATTAGAATCAAACTTAGCTGTTAAGATTTGCTTGAATTCAGAATAATAAGTGAACTTGTATCAATAAATAAATTCATCCTAATCTACAGATTTCTTCTCTCCTTAATCTCAGACTCTCAGAATCTGTTCCTTCACACATTATCTGGAATAAGTAATGTAAGTGAGGAAAAGCATGTAAGACTTGTGTTGGATTTGACTTCGTTCTTGACTCTCTAGGATATGTTGAGATCTGTTTATAGTTACAAGTTAGAAGATAATTTTGAGTAATTGGAATGAGATATGAAGAGAATCAACTCATCAAAAGACTTAAGCTTTCAGGCAAAGCTTAACAGCTTTTTAGAGAAAGGAGGAGGAAAGTAGGCTTCTGCTCATGGATGTAGGGATTACTCCAAATACTCTAGTGCTCCCACATATTCCTATTCAGATTCTCAGCTTCCCAGTCTTTCCTAACCAATACCTTAACTTTCGCACAAGGTGTCTCCTGAGGTTGGGAATCCAGCTGTTGTAAACTGGCAGCCCATAGAACCAAACTGTGAGATTGTTTTTATCTGAGCCCTGTGCCTGCAATACAGAAGAGATTCTCTTAATAGCATCATAAAAAGTCTTTGAGCTTAGTCATGAGCCTGGATCAGAACATTCAGGAATTTGGTCTTATCTTTCTCATCCTTCATGCTACCTAGAAGCAGCCACTCGAGTGTGTGTTCCTTGGTTTACTCTCGTCACCCATACTTTCCCAAAGCAGTGGCCACCCCATGTCCCAAGACCTTGGCTTCAGTGAGCAGCACATTCTGTTGATAAGTAACCATAGGCAACAATTAAATAAGCTGTTTCAATTTCCCAAGCCATAAATTGACAAATTATTATTACTTAAGGTTAGATAGACTTTTATTGCCTTTTATCTTAACTGGGCCCAATTCCTCAATTTCACTCAGATTCCTCAATATCACTCTTTGGTACCAAATGCTGGACTATTTACAGTTTTGGTTACAAATAACAAACCCAACTAAGTTTACTTAAACAGTGTAACATTTTTAGAAAGACATATTGCTGACAAGGCCGGCTTCATGGGTGTGTGACCAATGCAGTTATGTAGAGCCCCGTGTTCAGAGAGAGCTTGAGATCTAATGTTGTGCAGTCACCATCTTGAAATTCTTAATTTTATCTTTTAATTAGTGTTTTGTAGGTGAATTCCAATAGGGCAATGGGGAGATGCCATGGGCTTGGAGGCTCGGCTCACATGTATTCAATGAATGAACTATGAATGAATGCTGAATGCTCAATCACTTGGGTATCCCCCGAGTTAACCTATTCTGGGGTAATGTCGCTTCATGCCACCTGGAGTCTCAAGTAGACCCACCCATACCCAGGGGCACCACACACTTCTGAACACAGGCTCTAATTGTGTTCTGCTACCTCACAACCTTTCCTTCCTTTCTACTGCAGTGCCTCAGGCTTTGAGAAAACATTCAGGAGGTGTTTGTCCTCAGGGCCCCAAAGGAAGAATCTCCCCAGACACAGAACTTTAACGTTTCAGGTGCAGGCTGCCACTCAGAGTGCCTCCTAGTGCCCCTCCTCCTCCCTGGCCCCAGATGTCTCCTCCTCAAGTCCAGCGGAAATGTGTGTGACTGTGTGCCCAAGCTCACTGGCTCTATTTTCATTCAGTCTCTGCCTTCCTCCATATTCTCTAACCCCTTTATCTCCAAA
>PVKM010035564.1:0-15127 GCA_004027735.1 Carollia perspicillata | reverse complement strand
CCTATCAGTTTCCCCTTTTGAGACAATTATGTACAGGAACACAAGCAGAATTCAAATAAAAGACCCATATTATTTATAAAGCTGAGCTCAGCAACATTTACTTTATAAGCTAAATTAGGGAATGTGATTTACACAGCAGACCTCAGCATGTTTCTTTTCTCCTCTTCTTCAGCTATATTGCTTTCCTTTTCCCTCAGTCCCCTTAACTTGTTAACTTAAGAGTGAATTCTACCTGCCTACAGGCCTACCCCATGCTCACAGAACTTCCCGTAGGCTTTACTGGCCAGCCAAGGACTGCCAGTTATTTAAAGAAACATCAAATAGAGAGAAAACAAAAAAATAATAATGAAAAGAAGGCATTTGAAGGAAACAGTCAATGCAGAGAGAAGAGAAGAACTTAAAATAGAGAGATAGTGAGCCCAAAGAAAGGGAAGGTAGTGTTACAGAGCCAGCCAATGCAGTTCTGGAACAGCTGTGGGGTTTGATTGTCCACCGCCAAGAAGTGTGACTTCCAGTGCAGGAGTTTGGTGAAAAGGAAATAGGCTGATTATTTAAAGGTTGTATAGATTTAGAATAATGGCAGATTTCTGCCATTAAATCCCACTTCCTTTAAAAACACCCAAAAAACATATAGTCCTGTCTCCCTTTGCCAAATCAGGCCAGTTTCAGAATAAGCCACTTAGAGGTACCATCTTTCGGAAAAGCAGAAGTGTGCAGCTCAGCATTCCTGGTCACAGTTCCAGCTTCAATGTCTCCTAAGAATCTGAGTGGCTAGGCAGGTCCCCCAAAGCGCCACCAACTGTGCCGCTATCTTCTTCCTGAAGACCTTCTTTCTTACTGCAGACCTGGTGGTTTTCTCTCTAAACTTCAGCCCACACTAATTTAAAGGCTCAGCTTGGAACTTCCTATGTGATTTCACATCTGGTCCTTTCTATGCTGCATTAGTATCTGCCATTTTTGTCAGCTCTCCAGTGTCTTTTATCCTCTTTTGGCCACCATCTTTAGTCAGGGCAAGAGTTCCCAGTGACACAGGGCATCCAGTGTGGGCATCTGCTCCCTGCCTTTTGCACTGGCACTGTCTTAGCTCCCCCACCCCCAACTATGTCACGAGTCACTGCATGTTCTTAGAGTCACCCACACAATTCTGCTGCTTTCGAGATTTTCCTTTAAGAAAGGCAAGACTGTTAATATTGCTTTTGTTATGTAATGTGTCCTAAATGCTATACTTCACACTCTGTGGGCACCCTTCCTGCCCCATATGATTATGGGGTTGGTCCCCTATTGTCAAGGGATCCATGCGCTATACCTCATTACAGTAGTATGTCCCAACAACAAGGACAGGATATTATAAGAGAGAAATTCAGAGAATAAATAAGAAATGCTGAGAATAGAAAATGGAAAATCCAAGGCTATAAGTTTTAGCATTCATTGAAGTTACCCAACAAATATTTATTGAGCATGTATGTTCAATCATAGGCACAGCCTATGTTCTCAGCATTTGAGGCACATCAGCAAACAAAACAAATGAAGATGTCTAACTTCATGGAGCTTATATTTCATCAAGGAAATTTAGAGTATGAAAATATATTTGAGGAAATATCTAGGTTAACATAACTACGGCAACCACATCCATTGCAATATGGGAGATAAATGATAAGAAAATAAGTAGAGGCTCAGCCTAGGAGTTTCTGTATCGATCCAAAAGAAATTCCAGTGAAAAGCAAC
Organism: Carollia perspicillata; assembly: GCA_004027735.1. NCBI lineage: Eukaryota > Metazoa > Chordata > Mammalia > Chiroptera > Phyllostomidae > Carollia > Carollia perspicillata. Next base: position 13,402 of record PVKM010035564.1, on the reverse strand, counting down.
CAGATAACATGGATGTAGCTACCATCATCCCCTTTGTGCTTCACTGCATCCCTTCCCACCAGTTGCTAATCTCCTGTTCCCCATTTTACAATGTCAGGCTGTTTGTTGCTTGTCCAATGCCTGTGGACCAAGTTAGCCTGGCCAAATCCACAAACTTCTGGGATGTTTGGTGGGTTGAACTATACATTCTCTAGAGAGATCTAAAACCCTTTTCCTGTTTCTCCTTCTTAGGGACTCTCCCTCATTCCTATGGTAACATATCAATTTTATTATCTCGTAGTTACTCTTTTTATATAGTTGCATGTTTCTATATTTAAGTTCTCCTCTTTAATCTATGTGCAGTTTCTCTCCTGATTAAATCTACATTGCTACATCAGCTTGATAGAGTAAATACGTAAAGGCATATTCAGCCACTCAAAGTCTCCAAGTTCTTCAAATGCAAACCTCTATTTTAAGAGCACCTAGAATATATAAATGAAGGAATGACAACATGAAGAAAAATTTGAGCTTTAGGAAGAAATAGGTCTAACTCAGGGGCAAGATGAAGAAAATTTTCTATAGCCAAGTCTTAAAGTAAATTTAAATATGCCTGAGAGCAACAATCTAAAATGGAATAACAGGACAAGGGTTCCATGAGAGATATTTGAACAACATCAAAACTGAAACCTGCTTTATTGATTTCAAGAGCAGTTTAAAGAGTTTAGATTATAAAAGTCAAAGTGTTACAGAACAGAGGTCCAAGGGGGGGGGCAATATTTGGCCCACCCAGGGACATAAAAAAACTGTTACAGACAGTCACATACACACAGGGGCCCGGACACCAGAGGATGACATACTAATACTGTCCGGTCCATCTACTGGGCTCGTCTGTCTGCCGCCAGATTGTAAAGATATCTCTCAATGCCAGAGATTTGTGAAAAGGAAAAGAAAGGTTTATTTAAATCTATACAGACTTAAATAAGTGACCCAATGTCCCCATTAAACTATCAAAGTCCTTTAGGATAACTACTGATGCCCACAGTGCTTCCTTCTCCCCCTGCCCTTATCCAGGCTACCGTAAGTCCGGAAAAGCAGCACATGTCCATGTTCCCAGGCTGCTGGCGCCGTTAGCTGTGTCGCCGTCCAGGCAAAGCCTCTTCTTTCCTCCACCAGAGCTGCGGGAATCCTCACTCTCTCCAAGCCTCGTGGTTACCCTCTTCAACAAAGCTGCGAAAAGGTCTGCACACTTGCTAAGACCCCATGGTTCCCCACCTTGCAAAGCTGCAAGGGGATCTGTACTCTTCCAAGTCCTCGTGGTTCTCCCTTCTCAATGGCTGCCGCGTCTCCGTTTAAATGTTTGAGCCAGTCTTCTTTGGCAGTCCCATTTCCGACTCCTCCTACAATCAGTTACACTTGCCAGCATCCTTGTATTATCCCAAGTTTACTGGGCTGCCATCGTGAGTCTAGGCAGATCTGGATCAATATCCTGGAGCCAATCTTCTTCCAGCTCTCACGCAGGTGCTGTAACCAGGGGGAGTTGCCTCCTAGTTACGTCTTGGGTGGAAGTCACTCCCTTCTCCCTGGCTCAAAGCATGGTCACAGCAATTTAACATATCTATGAAACCAGTTAAAGGCTATAGGTATGTCAAATGACCATGCAAGAGGTTAGTTGCAAAGCTGTTGCTATGCAAAACAGCTCTCAAAGGCCCTGCTCCATTTGTCCCTTCCCCCAACTCACACCTGTAGGGGGAAGGGGTGAGGACATCTTAATATTTCCTGGACAACTTGGGTTCTGGACTCCATTCCAAATCCCTGTTTTGGGGGTCCCCCCTCTTGGCTGCACCTTGTATCAGAAGTAGTAGGGAAGTATTGGTTTATGAGGAATATTTCAAATGAAAGTAAGGGCATCTGAGGTTTTACAAAAGGAAATAAGCAAGTCATTTTTGAGGTTCATGGAGATCATGATCAAGTTTGGCACAGCAATTCTCCCTTTTGTTTAACACAAATATTCTTCACTGATGGACAACTCTGAGTTGATAATAAGCCTCCTGAGTGACGTGAAGTTGCACGTAAGAAATAGTCCAGGAGGTTGTTAAAGTTTATGCAACACTGGCAATTGAGTTTGGGAGCACTTGAGCTAGGAAATTGATGTTCTCAGTGATGTTGACCACAGTCTTTGTTACGTCTTGCATGAATGACCTGAATATTTGGCCACACATGCTTAGTAACCCAGACAGCGTCTTGCCCAGGAGGAATTCTTGTTCGTACAGAGTCTGTTGTAGTTGTGTATCCTCCAAATTTATATCAAGTAGCTATTCTTCAGGGAAAGGGCTAGCCCCAAGGCAATCTGAAGTCACTATATAGACCTGGACAGTAATGTTTTACTTCTCTGTGACGAGTCAGACAAGGGGGGAAAATATTGGAAAAATAAGTTTGGAGGACTATAGACAGATATTAGGGAAAATTGAAAAACTGAAAATATGTTTGGAATTGACAATCTGGATAAGGTAGTTGGATTCAGTTCAATATCCCTGTAGATGCCCAAACTGATTGAAATCAACTGAATCTCCAGCAGGCACCACGGCTTGAAAATTTGCCAGTTACCTGCAATTTACAAGAACGTGCAAAATCACTCAGAACACAATGAACACGGCTAGAATCTGATGACCTAGAAGGGTGTGCTGTAGATGATGCAAAGTTTATCATTGATAAACAATATTGTTCTCTAGAGTGTAGCTTCTTTTTAATTAAAAGTAATCTCAAAGAAAGATCTTGATGACAAAATAAGACATCTCAATTGGATTTGGCTTGATTATTTACATAGGGAAAGGAAAAATAGTAATTTACCATACTTACAATGGGTGTGGAACGAGTTTGAAAACAGGGTGTAGGCTGAGAAGTGTCCCTGGAATATAGAAAAAAGAAAAAAAATCACAAAGCCTTCACAGCCAAGACTGGGGGACAGAGGACAAAGCTGACAGATGTACTTTGCATATCAATAACAGCTGACCAGCTTCATAATCATGCTAAATAGTTCACCTGCAGTGCTCAGGGTGAGGGACATGGGCTTGACTTTAACCAGTGATGTAGCCCAGACACAGTCCCTTGGTTGCTGAGGCTGCGCAAGAGTTTGGAGGAGGTTCCCCTGGTCCTGCCTGCCCAGACTAACAATGGCAGCTGGAGAAAGGCCGAAGATACTACAGAACAAGCAAATGTAGCCCTTTGTGGGAGGAGTTGGAAATGGAGTTATGGAGGAGGCGCTGGGTTTTAAACTAGGCATGGCAGCCATTCTTGCACTGCTCTTGGCCATGCAGGGAAAAGTGGTGAGGGAAGAGACATACTGTCTGTAGTAAGGGATTTTTGCCATGTGGTTTGAAAGAAAGCAGTAAAGGGGTGGGGAAGTAAACAAGGAGCTACATAGTTTATAGTGAGGAAGGAGGCCATGCAGCCTGGACCAATTAGAAAGGAGATGCTGCTGCTGTGGTGCTGCCTGCTCCAGCTAACTCTGGAGCAGCAAAAGATTTCTGTGCAAGATCCTGTCTGGCTGCACCTGGAGTTTACCTGAACTGTTAAGTCTTGCATCTTTCCTGAGCTTCACCATGATCCAGAATAACACAGCACATACTTTCCTGGACTACTAAATGGAGGCTGGTGGCCAAGTATTACAGATCCTGCACATATAAGGACATGGGAAATTGGGGGGGGGCGGGCTTTTTGCTTGCTGCCTGGTGGGGAGCATGGGAAGTGTTGGATCTTGTGGGAAAGGAGGGCTCCAAGCTGAGGTGCTCTGAGCCCCTACCCTCAAGGTTGGAATGTTATAATTAAGGATCTGCCCCTTCCAGCATTAATTGTTGGCTCATTCACCAAGGCACCATGTGGACGGACCTCGGTCAGCTCGGTGACATACTGACTTTTTAAAACTTTCCATCTTGGACGTTTTCAGAAAAAATAAATTTCAGATTAAACTTTTAAAAGCTTTGTAAAAACTGGTATAGTACACAGAATGATGTTTCTATCTCCCTTCCCCAGATATCTACATCCAATCCCTGGAATCTATAAATTTGTTGCCTTACATGAGAAAGGGAAATATGATTTCATATGAAATTAAGGATGCTAATCAAGCAGCCATAAAGTAATGAGGTTGTCCTGAATTATCCGGATAGACTCTATATAATCATAAGGGTCCTTTTTGTAGAAAAAGGTGCACAGAAAAAAAGAGTCTAAGTCAAATGACATGATAAGAAATCAACCTGCAGAGTGACATCAGCAAGATGGCAGAGTAGATACTAGCCTTCACCTCCTCACAAATGACAATTAGCTCCCTATGAACAAAAAGTATCCTTGGAAGGGTTCTATAGTCCAGTTGAAAATCTACAGGATGTCACCAACATGGTAGAATAGAAGAACCGAGCCTCCATCCCCTCAAAGAGAACAATTAAATAGCTATTCACAAACAAAAATAGTTCTGAGGAAGCTTAAGTAGTTTTAGTCACACAGTTGCTGGGAAAAAAGAGGCCACATACTAATCTGACAAACTCAGGGGAGGCCTGCATGACAACCTTATGAACTCAGAAACCTAAAGTAATCACAAAGGATGGGCTGAAATGAAAACATCAACTAAAAGCAGTTTATGGTAGGCAGTCATGTCCTAGGCTACAATCTTCCTTGACCCAAGTCAGTCTTTACCTTAATTAAGTCTATTATCTTTTTGCACCTAAAATAACTTATAATAACATACCTTAGGAATGTCAAAGCAATTTCATTTTTCTGGACCCCTCAAGCACAGGCACCCCACCAGAGGAAGACCATAAATCCCCTCATTGTTATTGTTCTCATGTTAATTGTTGACTATTAACTATCCTGTACCCACCTATGTAAAAGAAGTATGCGTTTATCATCTTACTTTTTATCCAACCCCAAAGATCTTACTGCTTTGCTTCCTCTTGTCTCCCTAATCTATAACAAACAGATTTCATGTAACCCACTTATATCTTCTCTTTAACTGTAATGTATAAAGTAAGGTGCAAAACTGCCATTTTCCACAGCATTTTCTCGATCTGTTGAGATTTTGTTCCCCAGCAATTGTCATCAGTTTGGCTGAAATAAACTTGTAAAAATTCTATACAGGTTTAAATGTTTCTCACATTGACAATGGACAATTGAGAAAAATCTGAGAATCACCAAGCAAAAACAGTTGGAGAAACATTTATATTTTACCTGCTTAATCCCATTCTTCTGGGATGAAAAATGGCACCGCTCAGAGCCAAAGGGAACTCCCTGACCCAAGGTAAAAGGAGAGTGAAATGTGCGACCACGTTCCTAGTTGTTTGGGGAACTGCATGAAGTATCTGCCTCAGTCTTACCCAATTCAGATTTTAGTAAAGTTGAAATATCTAGAAATGGCTAAGAGCAAAGAAGAATGGCAGGGTCTACAGAAATCAATACGTGGTGGGGTAACCATGGTCCCCATTTGCCTGCTCTACAGAGAACCCCAATAAGCCTTCACTGCTGAGGACTATAACAGCCCTAATGGATGCTGCAGACCCCTTGATTTTCATCACGGGGGACTTTGTCCTGGACCCAGCAGACTGCTCTGCAGAGGACCCAGGAGCTTTTTCCTTTGAGGAAACCAAAGCCAGTGCAGCCAGCCACTGTGAACCCCACAGGTTTTTGAATTAGCAGAACAAGCTGCCTGAGTCCCTTACTGCATCCTTCCTGCCATCTCCTGCTGGAGTCCTGGATCCTCACCAGGAAGGCAGCCTGGCATCTGAGGCTGCGTATGTGCAATGTGCCAGTCCTGGTGGCCTTGGCCAAATCCTGCAGGCATTCTGGACGATGGCTTCTGCAGCTGTGCCAGTGCAAGTGCCCACTAAGAGTCAAGGATGCCATAGCTGCTTGCTGGACCCTGATACTGATTCCTTCACTGGCCTGTACCTGCTGCTAGCCCTGCAGCCAGGCACACCACTGGCTATGAAGAAAACACCAACATCCAGTGTCCTCTGCAGTTGACCACTGACACTGTGCAGACATCGGTGGCCAGTTGTCTCACCCAAGTTTGTATTCACAAACTCACCATTGGGGGCTGCCCTTATGTCCAGCCACTGGGCATAAAAAGACTGATCGGGACCCCAATAGCCCTTGGGTCTATTGCACATCCCCACAGCTCTCATCAAAGATCACTGTTTTCCCTGTTGTAGACTCCAACTGCCTGACCGAAAAGACTACATGCTCCTTTACTTCCTCGACCTGTAGCTGTCACATACCCCTGTACTTGATGTCCTACACCAGTAGACTCGGTCACAGCATGCTCCAGCATGCCTCAAGTTAAGGTGTAGGTCTTTCCTAACTAAAGTCAGACCATAAAGCCTGGAAGAAATGATTGCTTCTTCCAACAAGCAGACACCTATGCAAGGCCTCAGGGGTCATGAAGAGACAGGGAAACAAGACTAGTAAATCATGGTGAACTTTCAGTCTGTGTCCCTAAAGAAATGGAGATCTTTGAAAAGCTTACAAAAAATTCAAAATAATAGTTGTCAAGGTGTTCAGAAAGTTGCAAGAAACACAGATAAACAATTCTACGGAATTAGAAAAGTAATACAAGAACAATTAAGAACCTATAGCAACACAGTGAAGCAAAACCCAGAATAGTTGCACAGATAATCTTTCTGGGGAGGTCGGCTTAACTGAGATGCCTGGAGACAGCAAGGAATGATGAAGAAGGGCAGGCACTATCAGTGTCAGCTATGCAGTGGGTGCCACCGTGCTTCCCAGTGACCTCCTCTGCAGACAACCCTGGCAACCTTTGTCACTGAGGACCTGGGGGGGGGGGTGTCTGAATGTGTGTGTATGTATATGTGTGTGTACATGTGTATATATGTATAAATAGATAGATATAGACAGATACACCCACACGCAGACCTCCTGCAATGAATATTGTTCAGCCATGGGAAAAAAAGGAAGTCCTGCCATTGACTACAACATGAATGAACATTGAGTCAAACAAGCCTCATGGGAAGACAATATTATCAAACTCAGAAACAGAGTCTGAGGGGACCAGGGTGGTGGGACAAAAATGAGGGACGTCAGTCAAATGGTATAAAGGTGCAGTTATGAGTTCTGGCAATCCAAGGCACAGTATAGTGACTACAGCCCACCACACTACATTATATCATTGAATGTTGCTCTGAGACTATGGTGTGATATCTCACCATCACAACAACAACAAGATGGTATTGGGGCAAAGACTGTGTTAAGTATCCTTATTTTAGTAAACACTTTGCAACACAACTTTACGGTTTAAGAAGAATAAGTTCTGAGGATCTAATGTACCTCATGGTGACCAGAGTTGACACTGTATTGTATACTTCAAATTTGCTAAGAAAGCAGAACTTAAACATTATCATTTTAGACACACAAAATGTACTAATTGTGTGAGGTGATGGACATGTTAATGAACTTGATTGTGGTAAACACTTTACAATGTATATGCTATTGTATTATCACAGTGCACAAATATATACAAGTTCATCAGTTACACCTCAGTAAACCTGGAAAAAAGTAAAATAAGAACAAAATTTCCCCAAATCTATGAATTAGAAGAAACTTTTTGAAAGTAATAGTAAATCTTAGTATACAAAATATTTTTTTTAATTCTAAGGTTAAAAACATACTTATAATGGTGTTTGTATCCTTTTGGCTTTAAAACTATATATTGTTCCAGACATTGCTTATACAAGTGTGCAAGCATACTTGTTTTTTAAAAGATTTTATTTATTTATTTTTAGAGAGAGGGAAGGAGGCGGAGTTAGAGAGGGAAAGGAACATCAATGTGAGAGAGAACATCAATCAGTTGACTCTCACAGACACCCAGGGGACCGAACCCTGAAACCAAGGCTGGGAATCAAACTGTGACCCTCCGTTCTGCAGTGCAGTGCCCAGCTGACTGTGCCACACTAGTCAGGGAAATGTGAATATACTTAAAACTAGTGATTGTACACTAAAAATGGAAATTTGATAAATTTTATGTATATTTTACTACAATTATTATTTTTTAATTAAAAAAAGAAAGACAAATAATCTGCTTTCTGGCCTTTGTAAACAGAGAAGGAGGCTCATCAGCCAAGGAATTAAAGAAAGTGGAAGGCTTCAAGAAGCCTGAAAAGGTAATAAAATGGATTTCTCCCTAGAGCCTTCAGAAAAAGAACATAAACCTGTTGATATCTTGATTTTAGCCCAGGAAAACACCCTTTAAACTTCTGAATTACAAAACTGTAAGCTAATAAATCTCTGTTATATTATTACCATACCCTCAAATTTCATGGTAATTTGTTACAACTGCAATAAAAATACATACAAACTGGATCTCACTTAAGATACTTATAAATTGGGGTAAATTTATAGGTATATACATTTATAGGGGAAAATGTCTGTCTTCTTATAGTATATAGTATATAGAAGACAGACATTTATAGGGGTAAATGTCTGTCTTCTTATAGTATATAGTCCCCTATATACCAAGTTTCTTGGGCTTGACAGGAAATAAGCTTCTTTACTCACCTTTATGGCTGTGAATTTCGTAAACCAGGTACTAGCACAGTTTTCCCAAGAAGGCTTTGTGATTACTGGATCCATGAAGTCCAACTTATTTCATAAAATTGTTTGAATATGGATTTCCAGCCAAGACAGATGTATAGAAAGATATGTTTTGCTTCCTTGCACAACCAAATGAAGAACAATCATCAATTTAAAAACAGAAAACAATAAGAACTGCCAGGAAATCTATCTGTATGGAAGTCTGACAACCAAGTAGTTAAACAAGAAGCATTCATCCAGACTGGTAGGAGGGGTGGAGGCAGGCAGCTGGGGCAGAGAGGATGCATGGCAAGGCCACGGCTGGTGGACCAGGCAGTCCAACATTTGCATGTGGACAGACCAGGAGGAATAACTTCAGAGTGAGACAGACCATGCAACCCAGAGTTCCAGCACCAGGCGAGTACAGCCTCAGAACCTCTGACTGTAAAATGTTGTGGGGGTTGTGGCAACAAGGGCTGTAGAGCTTTCAGTCTTTTGAAAGCAGGATGAGAGCCGAGCAAGTGGCATTGTTCCTTCTGACTCCTTACCCACATACAGCACCACCACTTGATGAAATGAGTTGTCCTACCCTAGCGAATACATAAGGCTCCAACCCTTATAAAATAATAGATGCACTGAGAAAAAGAAATGTGGCCCAAATGAAAGAAAAAGTCAAAACTCCAGAAAAAAGTAAGTGACAAAGAAATCGATAACCTATAAAATGCAGAGTTCAAACCACTGGTAATCAGGATGTTCACCGAAATGGTTGAGTATCACCACAGAATATAGGAAGAAGTCTATACAAAGTGAAATACACAAAAATATACAGGGAACCAACAATGAAGGGAAGGAAACTGAAACTTAAATTGATAATTTTGGAAAAGTGGAAGAATTAAACATTCAACAGGAACTGAATGAAGAAAGAAGAATTCAAAAAAAAATGAGGAAAGGCTTAGGAACCTCCGGAACAACTTTAAATGTTCCAACATCTGAATCATAGGATTGTCAGAAGGAGAAGAAGAGCAAGAAATTGAAAACTTATTTGAAAAAAATAATGAAAGAGAACTTCCCCAATCTGGTGAAGGAAATAGACATACAAGTCTAGGAAGCTCAGAGAATCCCAAAAATGTTGGATACATTTTTGTTGGATACACCAAGATACATCATAATTAAAGATAAGGAGAGAATCTTCAAAACAGCAAGAGAAAAGGAAACAGTTACTGAAAAAGTAGTGCCCATAAGACTATCATCTAATTTCTCTAAAGAAACCTTGCAGGCAAGAAGGGGCTGGAAAGAAGTATTCAAAGTCACAAGAAGCAAGGACCCTCATCCAACATTATTCTATCCAGCAAAGCTATCATTTAGAATGGAAAGGCAGATAAAGTGCTTCCAGATAAGTCAAGTTAACAGATTTCATCACCACCAAGCCCTTATTATATGAAATGTTAAAGTGAGTTTTCTAAGAAAAAGAAGATAAAAAGCTATGAATAGTAAAATGACAACAAACTCACAACTATTAATGACTGAACCTAAAATACAAAAACAAACTAAGCAAACAACTAGAACAGGAACAGAATCACAGAAATGGAGATCACATGGAGGGATATTAGTGGGGAGGGAGAAGGGGTAAATGGGGGAAAAGTGACAGGGGATAAGAAGCATAAATTGTAGGTGCAAAATAGATGGGGTGGGTAAGAATAGTATAGGCATTTCCTCTAGTATAGGAAATAGAGAAGCCCAAAAACTTATATGTAAGACCCATGGACATGAATTAAAGTGGGAGAAGAATGCCGTAAGGAATGGGGGTACTGGGCAGAGGGGGATAAAGGGAAGGAAAAAGAATGGGACAACTGTAATAGTATAATCAATAAAATATACTTGAAAAATTGTTTGAATACATCTGATTAATTCAACATATATAATACTATAGTATTTTGAGATATAATTTTCAACTATATCCCACCAACAGGGATGACAAAACTTTTATTTACACTATTCAAATAATTATATTTCCACAAAAATAGGAATATTCAATAAGACTTTCTGAATTTTGAAAAGTCAAGGAGAAAAATAATGGTATCATTAATAAATGTTTTATTTCAGTTTACAAAAGCATAAATACTAAATTCTTGTGAATTATCAAGAGCTTAAGAGAAAGGAGATGGAGATTCCTTATATGTCCAGAAAACTAGCACATTAAACCATTAAAAACATTTCAAACATAACCCCTAATCATCCCTCATCAATTCACTCAACCTTATGTAATCAATCCTTTTGCGATCTATCTTGGGTTAATAGCCCGTGAATTCTGTATCTTACTTAGAGTTCTAGAAATTGTGATTCAGTACAATGGAATGGTTCTAAAGCTCTTTAAGCACTGTTGTCAGAAGACCACACTGAATCTTTGCTTTGTCTTTTTCCAAAGAACTCTGGGCAGTTCTTTTTAAAGATAAAGCATTCTTGCTTGTAATTGACTGCATGTGCTTTCAGGTTATCAGAATAAAACAAAGACTATTTATAGATGACAAAAGACTTAGAAATGCAGTGGTTAACTTAATACTAATAATTTTCAAAACCGAAAGATCTGATGAGAATTCATTATAAGAATAATGCAACAGAAATAGAAATTTAGTTTTGTTTCATATGCAAAGCAAGATAAAATCAATCCCTCAAAATTTTTTGACAAAATATTTATAAACATAGTAATTAAAGCTATTTTTGAAATAGTACATATTAAATTTAATTTATAAAAATAAAAAAACAACATTTACAGAAAAAACTTCATATATACCATATGAATATACTAGCATAATGTACCATGAATATACTAAGGATATAGTTAGAATGTACCAAGGATATATGAAGACTATAAAGTAAAAGAATTGTGTAAGACTGGAGAGATCCTAAACCTTTTAAAATTAACTGAAATTTATAACTGAAAACTTTATATTTAGTTTAATATGAGGCAAAGCAGCCATAAGCCTCTGATAAATAGGAACATATCATTGGCAACACAGACACAGACAAATCTTTAGGAATGTTCCATACAATATACTTTTTCTATAATGAATATATTAATAAAACTTTATCAGTATAAATTTAACTCAAGGAAATCTGAGTTTCTCTCTTGATTTAACGCGTCTTTTCAATAATAACATATCAATAAACCTAATTATTTTTGAAATAGTTCTTTTTTATAAAATGAAGGAACAAATCTTTTTTGATTTTCCAGGAGTCTTATGGGAAAACATGAAGAGAACTTGAAGTGCAAAAAAAGTATTTATGTTTCAATTAAAAAAACTTGTTAAAGCAGTTTCAGAGTTATAGAAAAATTGACCAGAAGATAGCATTACCATATATTACCCCTTCTCATTCCTTACTTCCCCTTATAATTAATTTATTGGTGTGAGATATTTGTTACAATTGATAAACTAGTATTTATATATTATATACATTTCTTTTTATTGCTAAGTAATAGTCTACACATAAATTTATAACAATTATTACTATTGTTTTTAAATCTATTCACCTATTGAAGGAATCTAGGTTTTTTTTTCCAGTTTTGTCGGTTATGGAAAATGCTCCTATAAATATTTGTGTGCAGGTTTTTGTATGGAAATTTTTTCAACTCCTTTGGGTAATTACTAAGGAATGCCATTGCTGAATATGTTAAGGCTGCTTAGATTTGCAAGAAGCTTACGAACTATTCCATAGTGGCTGTACTACTTTGTTTTCCACAACTGTTTCCAGCAATGATGAGATTTCCTGTTGCTTCACAGCTTTGTCAGCATTTGGTTTTATCCATGTTTTGGAATTTAGCCATTCTAATAAATGTGTAGTGATACTTTATTTTCATCTTAATTATTAATTTTCTAATGACATAAAGTTGATCATCTTTTTATATGCTTATTTCCTATCCATACACAGTCGGTAACTTGATATTCATTGCTAATTCATTCTAGAACTCTCGATGAGTGCACAATCTGATGAGTATTAAAATTTTTTTTCATAAGAAATAATGTAATTAGAAATAATTCATGAGTCCTGTCTGGTGTGGCTCAATGGATTAAGTTCTGGCCTGCAAACCAAAGAGTCACCCATTTGATTCCCAGTCAGGGCACATGCCTGGGTTGCAGACCAGGTCCCCCAGTAGGGAATGTGCAAGAGGCAACCACACATTGATGTTTCTCTCCTTCTCTTTCTCTTTCCTTCCCCTCTCTCTAAAAATAAATAAATAAAAATCTTTAAAAAAGGGAACAATTCATGGAAGTTTCCTAGGACTTTCATATTTTACTGGGCTAAAATTAAGTAATAAGTTTGTTTTATAATACAGAATCTTAAAACTAAACAGACATGGATAAAGTAATTAATTACATAAAAATAAAATTTAAGATCACTTTACCTGTACTGAGAGGAGTTCCTGGCATACCGGGACGGTGGCAAGGTAGGGGGAAGGGGGTTAATTTTTGGAACGGGAGTCCTCTTCCAAGACAACCTCAGGCAATTTCTCAGGGGTTTCTTGTGTTTTCTGCCTCTTGGCTTCACTGAACACTGTTGGAGACTCAGATTTAGGGAGTTTCACTAAAGTCTTATCAAGAGAAAGTTGTTTCTATGTTTCTAAAGTGTGGCATTGTCTGTTCATTAAGCAGGTCCACATTTCAGCTTGCTAAAGCTTCATCTGGGTGATACTTTTCCACAAAGTTTTCAACTTCAACCCACTTCGCACACATTTCTTTTATCATTGCTGTGGATGCTTTCTCCCTTCCCTCCTCCTCACCTGAAGATATTTATTTCCTCAGCCACTATGTGTTGCTGCTGCTTTTGAAGCTCCTCTGTGCTGAGCTCTGCTCTG
>PVKM010035563.1:0-15128 GCA_004027735.1 Carollia perspicillata | reverse complement strand
GGTGAAGGCAGCAGCCGGCTCTGCTCAGGTGGCTCGATGGGGTGGCAGCCACGGCCCCTCCAGGAGGGCCAGCAGGGCCCAAGGAAGCAGCCCTGCAAAGGACCTGTGTGGGGCCCGTCGGCTGGGGGCCGCGCCCCCCGGGGCAGGCCCCGCGTCACACTCTCCCTCCCAGCAGGCCAACACCGACACGGTAGGAGGTGGGAGGTGACCTTGCACAAATCGTAAGAACACAGCAGCTGCACGGCAACACCACTGCAAGGCAACGCCAGGCTCGCCCACGCTGGCCTCCCCACCAGGAAGCTCGGGGCCAGCGCCGGCCCGCGGCTCACGCAAGGCACCCACTCTCGTGTCTCCCGTGAGGGCGGCCCTCGGCGGCACAGTCCGGTATCCAAAGAGAGGGTGACCGTGTGTTATGCATGACGAAGGGCGCGAAACATCACGGACCACCTCTCCTCAAATACCCCCGAATGCTCTGAAATGAAAACCACGGCTTTGTCCCCACCGTCGTCTCTGCCTCCGGAAAATTCTCTGGGTGAGCCGAGGGGCCAGGAGGCCGGGGGCCAGGGGTTGACTTCCTGTAAAGAGAGCGCTGTGAGCGAACGCTGGCCACCCACTGCCACGCCTCGGTCCCGGGGCCTAGACTCCCCAGTCCTAACCCCCAACGCAGGTTCAATCCTAAAAAAGTAAAAATAAAACGTAAAAGCCTCCTGGACAGATGGATTTAACAACAAGAATTGTATATTTGAAACCTATACAATTTTATTAACCGATGTCTCATCAATGTATTTAATTAAAAAAAATTGATACCCAAGCAAGTAAACCAGTAGAAAGATAAGGAACCAGCAGCTACACGTGTGTCGTGGGTAAGCGAAGACAGCATAGGTCGTACCTCTTCTGATTACATGGCGGGTCACGGGTCCCCGAGACGGGGTGCCCACGGCAGGACGGCCTCGGCTCCAGGAACGCTGCCTTCGGACTGACGGGAAATGGAGTCACAGAATTAGATGGCCTGGTCTTCGACGGTGCCAGTGACACAGCGCCTGACGGGCCTGGCCCTGGGCCAGCCCGGCGGCCTGGCGGGAGGAGGGTCTTGTCCCTGGGACCCCGAGGCCCACCAGGCTCTGGAGAAGAGCGCTCTCGGGGCGGTCACCCAGAGAATGGGCCCGCCACAGCGAACCGGCGGTTCACGCCGTGCGGAGCGGCACGCCGACCCTGGAGGCCACCCCGCCCCACGACGGACGGCACTGGGGCGGGGGGTCAGGGCACACGCGTCGCACACGAAGCGCACACGCCCGCTCTCTCCAGCCCCGAGCTGTTCCGAGGGCCGCCCACCGACCAGCAGCGTTAGCATCACTCGGAAACTTGCTAAAAATGCAGAATCTCGGTCCCTGAATCAGAATCTGCCTTTTAACAAGATCCCTGGGTGATGGAAGTCTCAGGGGCGTTTAGAGTCTAGGAAACCCAGCTCCAGCGGACAGCTCACACACACATGCGCACGCACACACGCACGCCAGAGGTGCCGCTGGCCAGTGTCTCACTACTACTATCTGTGTCCCGCGGGGGAGGGGTCTCGAGGATGAAGAGGGCCCCAAAGAAGGCACACGGCCATGCCGCGTCCGCCAGAAATAAAGGGAGCCCCCCGCAGACAGCGGCTCGGAGGCCCCAGGCAGGCTGTCTCCTAGACAGGACCCCCTCCCCTAGGGACACCAATGGCTGGGCAGGGGCGGCCAAGTGTGCCACACGCCCTACCCGTCTCCACCGCAGCTTGCCTTCTGGGCTCGCTCCATTAGCTACCCCCGATCTTCAAGAAAGCCGGGCTCCGGGGCAGGGGAGGCACCGCCGCCCTCTGCCGAGGTCGGCCCTGAGTTCGAAACCCTCCAAAGCAAACTCGGACACTCAACGATGCCGTGCAATATCAACCACCACACACAGAGAGACCGTGCTACGGACGGCCACTCTTCACGCACCAAAGGTCAGCGCCGTCCAAGAGCCTGGCGTCTTCTCCCCAGTCCGTGTCTCTTCCAGAAAGTTCTTCTCCAGCGCTCCAGACAAGGAGGGTTAGCAGGCCAGCTCCACACACGGAGAGAAGGCACGTGCTTGGGGGTCAGTCTCGTCCTCAGGTGGGGGGAGGGGCACTGACCCCAATGACCTGTCCCTAACGCTGGCTTCACATCCCGGAAGTGCCCTCGAGAAGCAGGATGGATGAACCGTGGACGCTGTGTCCCTCCCACACCCACTGGTGACCCACACGGGTCGGGCCAGTAGTGGTCTCCAGGGGCCCCTCGCTGAACTGCACCTTGCCGCCAGGGTCCTGCAGGTCAGAGCCCCCGAGGCAGCTGCATTCTCTCCACTGTCCCCACCCCACACGGGCCCTGGGGAGCGGCTGCCACTCACATCCCTTTACAGAAGCGGTCATGGAGCCCAGGACAACCCTGAGGAGGGACTGGACACGCAGGAAGAAACTGTCCTTGTGCAAGTCAGCACAAACGAAGCGGACACACCAAGGATCATTTCTCCTCTAGTGTGAAGCAGCCACGCGGCTGGGAACACCGGCACCTCCAGGTCTGTGGCCCATGGCTGGGCAGCGGCAGGAACTCGGCCACCCCAGGCACACGCGTGCACGCACACCCACATGCACGCACACATCACACCACACACGCGCAGCGCATGCACCTGCAAGGCGAGCCGCCCGGAACCTGCTCTCACTCTGCTCGGCACCTGCGCCCGAGAGTCCTTCCGAGAGTGGATGGTGGCCGAGGTCGAGTCCAGGGACCGCCCCCATTACACAGAGCCTGCGTCCTTGGTTGTCTGAACACCGTCACAAGGAGGGTGCAGCTGTTACACATCGCAGCCCTGGTCGCCCCCATCACAGATTCGGCATGAGCTCTGGGCTCCACAGCCCGGTCACATACCTGAGGGGGCGGTTTGGTGTCCGCATCTCGACATTGCTCCAAAACACCAAGGGGAGAACAGAGTACCGCCACCGCCACCGCCACCGCCAGCTCCCGGGCACCCAGCATCGCGGCCACTCGGCCCACAGTGCTGAGCCTCAAGTGAGCCCTAACTCATTCAGCCCCAGCAGCCCTCCGCCGCCCGCGTGACACGTGAGCCCGCGGGTGCAACGCGACGAGATCCTGGCCCGAGGCCGCACGGTTAGTAAGTGTCAGAGGTGGGGTCCGAACGCGGGAAACCGGGCTCTACGGTCTGCGCTCTTGATACTGAAAAAGTGGATGACCCTGTACGATTCGACATGAGCACAACGAACAGGACAGGGATAACCACTCTCCAAGTACCAAAGGTTAGCACGGGGAGCAGAGCCACTGTTGTGGGAGCACTCGGCATGTCTTCAGGGCGCAGTCCTGGGGATGAATTAGACGCCGAGGGTTAGTGCACAGGCTCACACATACACCAGGCACAAGCATGCGGGCTCCAGCGTCACACACCACGACAACGACACAACCGCGGCCCCCCCCCCCCGCACCCATGACGCTGACCTGTCCAGCTTGGACCCAGACCCGGACACACAGCACATGCCTGCTCCCCGCCCACCCCTCCCCCAACGCAGAACCACCACAGGCCATGTCCCCCAGGCCACTGCCTTCCCGGGAGCCATCTCTGCAAAAGGGTGCCCCACGAGCGATGTACCACACACCACACGGACACGCCCTGTCATGCACACACATACCGCATCCCTCGCTGTGCGCACTGGGTCTGAGGTTTGATACTCACAGAGAGCTTGCCCTTGTATATTCTATGTCAAAGAACCGAATATACAAAGGGCAACCTCGCTTCAAGTACCAAACAATAGCATCGGGCAGGTCCATCGCTATCGGCGAGCCCGAGACTGCCCTCCACTCCTGCGGTGG
Organism: Carollia perspicillata; assembly: GCA_004027735.1. Classification (NCBI taxonomy): domain Eukaryota; kingdom Metazoa; phylum Chordata; class Mammalia; order Chiroptera; family Phyllostomidae; genus Carollia; species Carollia perspicillata. The sequence goes on along the minus strand of PVKM010035563.1, from coordinate 11,262 downwards.
GTCCTGGGGAGGGGTGGGACATGCAGGATCCGCAGACCGGGGTCCTGCATGTCCTGCCAGGCGTGTGCCCCCCAGGGGTTAGCTCTCCACCCCTCGGAGCCCACAGAGGGGCCGAAGTCAGGGCCCCTTCCCTGAAGTTGGCATCGTTTCCAGGAATCTGTCTAAACCGGGACTTGTTTCCCCAAAGGAGCTCAACCCCAAGGCCTCACAGTGCAGGCCCAGAGCCCAGCTTCTCCGTTTCTGCAGAACAACACTGGGGGTTGGAGGCCGATGGGCACCTCCTCCAGGAAGTCCTCCTGACAATGTATGGGGGCTGATGGCACGGGGACTGGGTGAATTTACACGGTACAGAAGCAAAGGCCCTGTGGCCCATGCCCAGTCACCCCCCCCACCACGGAGGCGTGGCTCTCACTGCTGGCCCCGAGCACCCGCCCATCCTTGCCACCCTCCTAAAGCCCCGTCAGGAAAGACCTGAACTGGAGAAGGGCCGAACCTCAGGGCCACACACACACTCAGGGCCAACTCAACAGGCCTCGACCCTGCAGGAGGAGCATCAGCGAAAGGCTCCAGGTGAGAGGTAGCCTGACTCAGCCCCTCCCGACCCCCCACCCCCGAAGGCATTCACCTCTCTCGGACGGCTCTGGTGGGGGACGTTGCAACACCATCCCCGGGTGCTGGCCTCAGGGCCAGAAGACCCCCATGGCAACCAGCGTGTGTGAAGAGGACAGTCACACAGCCTGAGAAATGTCTCCACCAACGCGGACTGTTGCTCCTGGCCAGCATCCTGGAAGTGAGCAGATACAGGAGGTCAGAGGGCCAGAGGACAAACATCGAGACAGAAGCACTTCCCTCTGACCTTCCAACATCCACGTACCTGGCCCAGGGAGGTGGCCTCCCCAGCTTTTCCCCAGAGCCGTGCGGTTCCTGTGGAGGACACTGTCTCCCGGCGGGACTCGAACCACAAATCACAAACAGAAAGAGCTCTTACAGATTCATCTCAGGGGCCACAAGAAGGAGAATGTCCGCCAAACGTCGACGAGAAGCACTGATGAGAAAATCTCAGCCTCTTTCAAAAGGCCGCTACCACCTCCAGGAAGTCCTCCAGGATGGATTCACAGGCATTAGTCAATTAGGCTTGGGGCCATTGTAAACAGAGCCGCTGCTCTGCAGTCCATCGTCACTCATGAGTTACCCTCGGAAGCACCTGACATTGAGGTCTTTGTCCTGAACCTGACGTGAGTAAGCCTTTGGGACGCGACGTGGCGATGACAAATGGCAGGTCCACACACGGCTGACCTTTAAAAAAAAAAAAAAACTACCGTTAAACTCGTGGCAGACAACAGACACCCTGCACAGAAGACACAGCCTCCCGGGAGTCCCTGAGGAGGACCAGAGGGCCATCGTCCCAGATGACACCCATGTCCAGGCCCAGGGAAGCTAGGACGTACCTGATTGCGGCTGACCACCGCATCTCTGTCCTGAAGATGCGTGTGAGTCCAGGCGCCTTCTTGGTCAGAGTTTGATACGCAAATAAGAGTCTCCCCTGTATATTCACCATTATTAAAGCGAACATACAAAGGGAACCCTCTCTTCAAGTACCAAAAAGCAGGTCGGGCGAGGTTCCACATCGTGTCTTCCCGTGGGGCCTGAGACCAAGGGGGAGAAGCCGGTGACAACCCTGCACCCCGCACGCTGTGGCCCAGCCCGGAAGTGGGCTGCACTTCCCAGCATCTCTGCGAGGCGGGATCGTCTCCCCAGAGACGGGCCCATCCTCTGTGACTTGGCAGAAAGTGCAGGTAAGGGGGGTCTGTGCACGTCCCTGCAGGGCCTACGGAGCCACCCTGGGGGCGAGAACCGCAGCCTCTCCCCAAAGCCACCGCCTCCAAGCAGCCCACCTGATGACGCACTGGCTGGGAGGGGTTAGAAGGCACCAGAACATGCGTCATTCAAGAAAAAAAGCGGAAAATTAGACCGACCCACGCCGCGATTGCCCGCCCAGTCACAAACCGCCCAGCAGTGCTGAGACCAGCGGCCCTTCTCCTGAGCGTGGTCAAGTGACCAGAGAGCCACTCGAGCTGTTACTCAGAGGCACTCATCTAGCATGAGAGGCACCGAAGGGGGAGGCAGTCCCCACGGGCCAGCTCCAGGTAGACAGACGGTGACATCAGTCATCCCAGAGTCTTTCTGTCACAACCGACAACAGTGGAGATGCCCACTGTTAGACACGAGGGCAGTGGGGCTTTACGGTCCCAGCGCCCAGTCCCGTGCAAACATGGCACTTTGGGGCACCAGCACCCACCCCCTTCCTTCAAGTGGCCATTACAGCCCAGAAGTCAGCCCGAGGACGGGCTGGGTGTGGACGGAGGGTAAACCGGATGACCCAAATTTAGGTTGGGCACCAACTTTGCTGTCGACCGTCCTTTCATACTTCTGGGAGAGGGGGCGACCCTGAGGTCACCTCCCAGGGCTTGGTGTCACGTCTGGGGAGACTGGCCAGAGTAGCAGCTCACAGATGGCATCGAGAAGGCCCGCCCAGAAAGGCGCCACTTCCCAGACAGAAGAGCGGCTGGGAGAAGAAAACCACTGCGTCATCCGCATGGTCACCAGCCCCCCCCGGAAAGCTCTCTGGAGCATGCGAGCAGCGAGGAAGGAGAGAGGACCCAGCCACAGCCGGCCGGAGAGGCCCATGCCCCGAGGTCAGCCATGCAGCTGCGTACCCGCGAGCCGTCCAGGCTCAGGTGGGTCCCTGGAGTCAGCCTCGCTTCCAAGAGGCCTCTCTAGGTGCGCTTTGCTCCTTGGACAGAGCTTGCCCTCGGACGCTCGCTACGAATAGCGCAAACACGGGAAGGATAATCTCTCTTCAAGGAGCAAGGTGTCCCCACAGGTGGAAGGCCACACTCGTGGGACAAAGGTGGTGTCAGCTCCAGGAGTGAGCCTAAGACAAACAGATCGGATACGCAGGGTTAGCGGGCGGGCGGCACACACGCGGGCGTCGTACGTGCCTGCGGGTGGTCTGGGCCTCCGGTCCTGCCGTACCCCTCTGGGTGGTGCCCCACCGGCCCTCGTCCTCCACGGGAGGGCCGACCCAGGCGTCCGCTACGGCTGCTGCAGCAGAGGTGGGTTCCAGAAAACGCACCGTACACTTGGTAAACACACGGGGAACAAAACTCATCCCAGGTCGGTGACGCAGCACAGAGAGTGGCCTCTGAAGAGCATGGTGCCGAGGGGGACAGCCGCCCAGCCATGCCGCACCACGCCAGGCCCCGGCCCCGGGAGAGCCGGGGCGCCACGCTCCTTCGATGGCGACTTCAGGTCCTCGGAGGTCTCCCAGCAGCATTTGATACTGAAAACGTGGATTTTCCTCTATGATTAATCATAAATAATGTACTCATAGAAGGAGAATCTACCTTTTAAATACCAAAGAAGGATCCTGTCCCGGAGAACGCGAACCTCCGCTTGCGTCACCGAACACGTCACCGCGGGTGACCAGGGTGACCGACCTGCCGTGCAACCCTAACTAAGCCGGCATCTCGGCAAGCGGCGGCTCAGGAGCGCGGGCGGTGCTCGGGCGTGCATCCTCCGTGAAGATCCGACGTGCGGTCCGCCGTCTCTCTGCCCCACGCTGAGCCACGGGGGCTGGGGGCAGGGCTTGCCCTGCCGCCCCTTCCGGAAATATTTCCAAAGCGGCATTTGATACTGAAAACATGGATTTTCCTCTATGATTATCTATGAATCACGTAAACATAGAAGGAATATCCACCTTTTAAATACCAAAGAAAGGTCGGGCTCCGGAAGGACAGGTCCGTGTGCGGTTCCTCGAACACGGAGGTCAGACGGCAGAGCGAGCAGTGTTCGGTCCGGCGGCTGAGCCGTGACCGCCCGCCACGGCCTCCCGGCCCAGCCGGCTCCGCGGCGACAGGGGACTTCTAAAGGTGATGGTCGGCAGACATATGGCACGAAGGAAGCACATGTTCCGCCGTCCACCATCTTTTCACTGACCCTGGACGGGCTGGGCCCTGCCTCGCCGCCCCGGCCCCGGCGTCGGTGCGGCCCGCGTTCCCAAGCAGCGTTTGATACCGAAAACGTGGATTTCCCTCTACGACTAACCATCAACCACGTAATCATAAAAGGAAAATCTACCTTTTAAATACCAAAGACGATGAACCGCAGAACGCGTGACCCTGTGCGGGATCCGTCCCGGGTGAAGGGGACACGACGCAGAAAACGACGGCTGGGCTGCCGTGCAGGGAGGGTGACGGCGGCCGACGGCCCGCGCCGCCTCCGCACCGGCGGCCCGTCACGGCCCGCAGACGCAGCAGGAACGCGTCACCCCGCTCCGCGCCCCCCGGCCCCGCCCCTTCCCCTGTGCGGCCGCACCCCACCTGCCCCCACCCCCACATCGGCACGTGCATACAGGAATGGTTCCCAGGAGTGCTGGACACTGACAACACAGAATTTCCTCTGTTTAACCGTAAAAACATAAACGTAGAAGGCATATCCACCGTTTAAATACCACAGAAGGATTGGTTCTCGGGAGGCGCGGACCCCTGGGCGGAAGGCCTCGGAGATGAAGGCTCGAAGGGCTGGCTGAGCCTCTGGGGGTGGGGCCAGGGACCCGCCCACCCTGTCACTCCGGGAGCGGAGATTTGGGGCCCGCCCCCACCCACACCCTTGGGAGGGGTTGTGGGGCCGTTAACCTTCCTCGCTCTTCCCTGAGGGGGATTTTGTGTTCAGAACTGTTTTAAAAGTAACTTTAGGTACTGAAAACGTGGGGTTTCCTCCATGGTCAACCATGAACCCAATGAACATAGAAGAAAACCTGTCTTTTCAATATTGACAACGGCGTGGCTCTGGGAAGCCCACGCCCAAACCCAGACCCAACGCTGACCGGCGAGGCTCAGTGCGACAGGTCGCCAGTTCGATTCCTGGTCAGGGCACACACCTGGGGTGCAGGCTCGGACCCCGCTGGAGGTGAGCGGGAGACAGCCGACCGATGTCTCTCTCGTACATCACTGTTTTTCTCTCTCTCTTTCTCCCGCCCTTCCCCTCTCTAAAGATAAATAAAACCTTTTTTCAAAAAGAATAAACACAGCCCGGGGGTGGGGGGTGCACATTCTACGCTCCATGAAGGATCTGTGGCATCGGAGCCCGGCCTGCTCCCGTCCCAACCACAAGGGGTCCACCCTGCCAGTCACTTGGCCTGCCCCAGGGGACCCTCACGCCTCTGCCCCAAAGGCTATTTCATGGACAGCAGGTCTGATTCTAAAACAAGTGCGTGAACTTCTAAAACCCACTACAAGTAGCCCTGGCGGGACTGAGCCACGCCTCCGAACCTAACCAAGGGTCGCCAGTTCGATTCCCTGGGTCGCGGGCCAGGTCCCCATTAGGGGGCATGTGAGAGGCAACGACACACCGATGTTTCTCTCCCTCTCTCCTTTCCTTTGCCTCTCTCTAAAAACAAAAAAAAAATGAAATCTTTAAAAAAATAAAGTAGGCACAGTAGGGAGGATCATCCTTTAAGTTCCAGAATTAGCACAGAAAGACAAAAACTCTACAAAAATCCTTGACGTTAGTATCATCTCCACGAAGACCTTTCTAAGGCACCTGGTGACAAAGGTCATATGAAAGTGGGGGTCAGAAAGGTGCAGGAACATCCTTCCACATGCCTCAGAGAGATGAGGACAACAGAGAACCTTCCAGAGAGTCAGACTTATGTCCAGAAGGTTCCACAGGCAGGAAGGGGTAAGTGGACATGCTAGGCTGTTGTTAGGAGCACGCTAGACAAATTACATCACCAACAGCATCCCTCCCGACGCAACTGAGTTGGGGCAAAGCACGCCCCCCCGGAGCCGTGCAGCCTGGATGCGGGCACTTACCAAGACAGTCCCCGGGCCCCTTGGGGAAGCCTCTGGAAGCCAACAGTAGAGCCGCGACAACCCCAGGCTCAGCGCCTGCTCTGCAAGGCTGCCTCCGCCTCCAGAGTCCTCCTGGACGTGAGTTCAGTCCTGGAGATAAAGAGGCCGGTGACGGGGCGCTGCCCCATGGCACGCACAGTCCCCGGAGGCTGCCCAGCACCAGGGCTGCCTGCAGAAGTGGGCACTGGCCCCAAAGTCTCCCACCTGGGAGGCCGTGCCGGCCACAAGGGTGGTTCGGGGGCTCCTCCCAAGCAGGGGCGACACCCGGGGTGAGTGGACTAGGGAGTGCCTGCGGCCTGCACGGAACCGGAGCTCCTCCCCGGCAGGTACAGCGTGTTGGGGAAGCCATGCGGACCCCCCAAAGCCCCCCGGGCACAGCTGGCCATAAACAAAGCGAACGCACACATGCGTGGCCAGGTGTTCCTCCAACAGGATCGAGAGCAAGGCTGCACAGCCCAGGCTGGGGCCACCTCCATGAAGCCCTGTCCAGGGTACACAAGACATGCTGGTCAGGGGACCAGGTGGCCGGAGGTGTGAGTGAGGTAAGCAGCCTCCAGGCCAGCAGCGTCCACGTCCCCAGGAGGGGTTCCTACAAGCAGAACCATGAATGAGGACATGCCATTGAGGAGTAATTCCAGGCTGGGTTGTGATTAGCCGTATTCTCACAAATCCTCACCCAAGAACATGTGCACTGACTTGAGAGAGAGAGAGAGAAACATGGACGTCGGACAGAGACATGGACCGGTGCTTCCTGTACACGCCCCGACCAGGTGTGGAACCCACAACCTAGGAACCTGCCCTGACCGAGGATGGTGGAAGGGACGATGCTCCAGCTAACTGAGCCACTCGGCCAGGGTGGGTCATCATTATTATCTGGACTGGAATGCAGGCAGCCGGGCAAGATCTGGACTGGAGGCCGTGACTCGCCGCGCACTCCTTCCCCCTCAGGTGTCCGGGGAGAACAAGGCCAACCCTCCTGCTGCCCCTTCCAGGAAGCCGGCTTCCCTCCGGGCGCTCCTGCTCAGGCCCACGTGCCCGCCTGCGTACCAAGGGCCAGGGAGTGGATGACCGTGTGTGCTCGCTGCACTGTTTTCACCGCCTCCCTCTCCCCCGGAATGGCCTGCCCTGAGACCACTGCTGAGCAGACCGCCCGCCCACGCATCCCCAGGGGCCCCCTCCCCGTTGGAGGAGAGCGCACGTGGGCAGGTAGCAGCCCGGCCTCGGGCGCGGTGGGGAGAGAAGCCCTGAGCAGGTGCTGGGGGGCCGGGGAACGGGCCGAGGGGCACGGGGAGAGCCTGCAAAGGCCTTCTAGCCTCGCTCTGTGTCTGGCCTCTGGAATCGTAACTTTTCCAAACATAACAGGCATCATGCTTTTTAAAAAAGTTATCAAAGTAAAGTTACATGACAGTCAGTTCAGTACAAAAACACTGGTGCACCATCAGATACGCCTAAGAATTCCCAAGACGGGCTCTGTCCTGTCATTTTAACTGGCTCAGGGCACATCGGTGCCTTCGCTGCTGTTTCAGGGGCTTTGCAGACCGAGGGGCTGACGGCTGCATGTTTCTGGGCTGTTTTAGAACTCTGAAAACTCGCTCAGACGTGTTTTTGTTTACGTCTCTTTGTCAGCCTTTAAAAAGAAAAGGGTGTTGCGGACACACATGGTTCACATTTCTACATTTACCTTAAGAGAAACAGGGTTATACAATAATTCATTAAAAATGTTCTCGACTCTCGGCACCCAGAAGAGAAGAAAACACTTGCCATCTGGTCAACCATCTGCTCCCTCCCCTCGGAGAGGGGCCCACACGCACACCCGCTCCTGACCGGTGCCGCGCGCGGAGCGTCCTCCGAGAAGGCGGTGGGTGAGGACAAGAGGTCAGCCGTGCGATACCTGCCACGGACGGAGCACATACGTCACGGACAACCTCCTTCCGAGCATCTCAGACCGGCTCCGGCGACCCCGCTCCTCCGGCTGCTGGGACGGGACGTCCTCCTGCGGAGAAGGGAGGCAGGGTAACGCACAGAGAAGAGAGGCCGCGGGGGGCGCGCCGCTCCCTCGGGGACCCCTCCGACGTACCTGGGCGTGATGGGGACCACGGCCCCCCAGGCGTGAGCCCTCCACCTGGGCAGTGAGGCTTCCTCCTGGAAGAGGACTACCTTTCACGGCCCCTCAGGCAGAGAACAAGGGACAAGTGTTCGTCACACGGCACAAGAGGCTCAAAATCAGAGGCTCGTCCAGGACGCCCTTGGGGGCGCCGCAGGGTTTCCTGAGCGCCTGCGGGTCCAGCGGCACAGGCCCACCCTGAATGCGCCGCTGAGTCTCCGTCTTCAGTTCTCGAGCCCTGGGGGGCGCCCCGCGGCTGTGCCACCCCGAGGTGCACTGCGCAGGAGCCCCACACCACGCAGCTGTCGCTGCTCCCGAGGCAGTTCCCGCCCGGGGAGGTCTCTGACGGGGGACAGGCCCCAGGGGAGGAGCGCAGCAGGAGCCGACCGTACGCCGAAGCCAGCACGGCCATCAGTGCCGCCACCTGGTCGCGGGCGCTGGGCCTCAGAGGTGGCGCATGGCACTCAAAGAGAAGTGTACCTGGGTTTTTCGTTTCCAACAAAGCGGAAAAACACAGATACCCTCTGTTCCAGTGCCAGAGTGCAGCCCCGAGGGTCGCCCCGAGGCCTCTCGTCCCGCCGGCAGAGCTCCGGGCAGTGCTCCGAGGGGGCACAGACGCTGGGGTCGGCGGACCACCCAGCGCCCACGCCTGCTACACACATGCTCTGCAGACGACGGCTCGTCACTTACCCAGGGAGGGCTGAGCCCAGCCCCGAGGGCCTCTCCTCCCAGTCGGATTTGATATTGAAAAGGGGTTGGCCAAGCATGACTCGTCATGAACCAAACGAATCCACCTGGGAAAACCTCTCTCCAAGTACCACAGAAGAGAGCCGTCCGTGGGGCCCCACGGCACCTCCTCCAGGAAGGCGGCCAGGATGGACGTGCATGGAGGCTAAGAGACACATCGACGGCGGTGTCACACATCCACTCACTGGCACTGACTTGGGGCCGGCACCAGTGTCCCTTCTGCGTTGATCGCACATCCATCTAAGGCAGGCCTGGAACCTGGAAAGAGCAGGGCTGGGGACGGTCAGTCCCAGTGAGGGGAAAGCCCCTCTCCCAGGACCCCGGGGACCGCTGCCGTCCACCACAGCGCGCGCCCCGGTCAACTCTGCTGCAGATGTGCGGGTGGCAGTCCACCAGGCGAGACGTCACAGGGGAAATGCACGCACCTGGCCGCCCCCTGCGGCCCGGTCCGCAGACACACGGTGGGCGGTCTCCGCCGCCTACCGGTCTCTGTTGCCGTCACCGCTGCGCCCTACTTGTGCCGTGGTCCTGGCTGCTCTCGCTTGAACCCCTTTCAGAGGTTGGGGACTTCCTCCTCACAGTCCCTGGGGACCCTGGCATGTGACCGCGGTCTCACCAACTGCACTTGTCCCTAGAGGCGGCACGGCCTGCAGTCGCACAGCAGGCGGCCGGACACCGAGTGTCCCCGAGCCCGCCAACACATGGTGGACAAGGGCGAGTCCTCCCTGGACGTACCAAGCAAGGCGTGACACCAGGACCCCCCCACCGAAAGTTCCTCCGGGGCGGGGAGCTCTTCGAGGCGAGAGTTGACACCGGAAAAGAAGTGCACCATGTTTGTTTCGTCACATAACAAGCGAAAATAACATGGGCAACTTCTTCTCAGGCACCAGAGGACACTGTGGCGGGCCCCGTCCGCAAGGCCTCCCTCCAGCGGGCTGGCCAGTGTGAAGGGACGCCAAGCCGGGGCAGCACAGGGGCATCGGGCCCCCCGAGGAGGCGGCTGCCGCTCACTGCCGGCAGGACGGCGCGGCCAACCCCGCGCCCGGGCGGGTGTGCGGTCCTCGCTGCGGGTGCAGCTGGCCGACCCCAGACGGCCTCCACCGCGGGGGCCGGGAAGTCCCGTCGGGCAGAAGTCCGTGGGCAGGGCTGGCGGGGTCCAGAAGGGCTGGCCTCAGCTCCGCAGCTGCTCACGGAGAGCGGCCCCCCACAGACAGCGGGGCGGCCCAGGGCCCTCGAGCACGTCGCTGCGAGTCAGTGCGGCTCCTCTTGGAGGACGAGGCCGAGCGCACGGAGTCAGGCGGACCGAGCCACCGAGGCAGCAGTGGCTCTCTGCGGACCGCCCGTCGTGCCTGGCGTGGGCCTGACGCCGTGTCCCTCCTTAGCGGTGCTCCTGGTGCTCAGACACCAGCAAGTCCGATGTGACTTGGGACGAACACAGCAAACCCGTCACAGAACACCACAGAGCAGCAGGGACAAGGAAGCGCTGTCTTCCCCCAGGTCGGCGTCGCTTCCAGAAGTCCAGGGAGACAGGTGCCCTGGGGTCGGGACCGGTCAGGGCACGTGCTCGGGAGGCACCATCCATCCTTCAGGTGTCCCCAACGCCAGCGGCCCATTCCTGGACACAAAGCACATCAGTCATGTGTTACTGGCAGTTCTCCAATGAAACCACCAGGACAACACTTGGAAGCACAGAGCAAGCCCACTAGAAAAGCTCACTGTCCTCCAAGAACCCGCCTTAGGCAGGATGCCAAGGGAAGCTAAACCAAGGGGCACACATCACTGGAGAAAGGGAGGCTGGCTCGCCACACAGCGGCACGGGGCCGTCTGCTTACATCCCAAGGAGGGCACAACCCAACTCAGAGAGGCTTCCACAGAAAAGGAGCAGAGAGGCTCGTACGACTGACAAGTGCAGAGGCAGGGTGAGCGTCAGGCAGGGGCTGATCCAGGGGCTCAGACAGCCTCACCCAAGGCCTGATCTCTAATTCCCAATACGCCTTTTGTGGTGCAGGCTCCCCGCTCTGGGTCTGCACAGGCCCCTCCTGCAAAGTCCCAGGCTCATCCCTCTTGCTCTGTAAGGGGCTGTGGGGGCTTCGGGCTCACATTATCCAGTCACCTGACCAAGGGACCATGGAGGGTCTATCTACTCTGACAGCGGTCACTGGAGAAGGAGAAATATGCCCCCCCCAGAAGCCTCAGCAAACGTCTCCTTGGATGTCACTGGCTCTGTGGGGTTAGGGCCCATCTTTGAATCAGTAACAGCAGCAAACAGAGAGGGACAGGGTGACTCCCTGAACCCTGGGCTGGTACATGTGTGGCGGGGCAGGGTGGGGCGGGGCGGGGAATCAATCCAACCCGCACCCCAGGGTGGGGACTGGGGAGCTTTCCCGAGCTCAGTCGGGGGAAACTGAGGGAGAGAACACGCAGGGCGGCGGCACCCTCGACCGGGATGCTGAGGCACCGACAGGCACCCGCCGCAGTCGGCGCTCCAACCGGGAC